>CM062297.1:272164043-272431898 GCA_031216915.1 Pictodentalium vernedei | reverse complement strand
GAGAATAAAAGACTGGAATTTTTTTTTTTGACTTTTGAATGATCACCAACTTTGGGGGGGGAAATTACTACTCTGGGAGGGGGGGATGACTATTTCAGGGGGGGGGGGTGACCAATTTGGGTGGGGGGGGAATGTTGGGGGGGGGGGGGGGGAAGTGTCTGACATTCGTGTTATGTACATCTTGCATGTGCCATTTGTCTCTTAAGGTGTCACGTCTTGGTGTCATTACTGGAAAAATATTTTGGAATGGACATTAAAAACATTGTTTTAATTTATTTTAAAATCACCCCAGAGTTCATTTCTCGGTAAAGCGCTATAGATATATGTTTTGGATTAATTTTGGTTTCACTTTCATTAATTTAGGAGTGCCGTGTGTGAATTTTCCGTTCTGTTGTTAGTGCGATCAACATTTTAAAGTTGATTTTCAACAATAAAATTACTTTTTAGTTTAAAACTTCAGCAACCAAATATTCTTTAGATCAAAGCAGTATCATTGCTTGTCACCGTTTGTACGAAAATCGTTAGGGCCTATATAAGTAATGGAATTTTGTTATTTTGAAATTCTCACATCTCATATTCCTTAAATGCAGATTAAATATACACAAATTATACATCAAAATGAAGGTTGGAATGTATAGAACACGAAATACATATGCAATTAACTCATATGCAATTAACTCATAGAGTCGACTCTCGGCACCACTGGTTCCTGGAAGTATGCTACCGTATTTGCACCAGAACTGATAATAAAATAATATTTCATCAGAACAACTTGTGGCCAAATGTGCTTCATATATCCAAGAACAAAGCTAGGCATTCAAAACACATTCGAATACAGCGATAGGACTGCATTTGGGAAAAGGACAACACTGTCTGCATTTTTTATTGAAGATGGTTTCCATGCTCGACAGACATGCGCAAATCATTCGTTACCACGAATTTCCATCGAAAAACAAAATCGTAATTCTAAGAAATTTCAACAGGTATCATGATACCTTGCATTGAATATGGCAACTGTGCAATCTCAATCTAATAACAGTATACTGTATGAAGGCGATCTTTTTCATATTTGATTTTAGACGGCGTTGTTTTTACATGCTTTTTCTGTCCGATGACGTCGACGGAAATCGAAAGTATACTCATACGTAAACAAAAGCAAAGGCTTTGGAATTTTCCCCAATGCAGCTCTGTCACCGTGTTTTGAAGAATTTTTATCCCCTAGCTTTGTTCTTGGATATATAAAGCACACAGTCAGTCAGTGTTTAACGGGTCACCTTTCATATTTTCGTTTATTTCTCTCAAATAAAATAAGTTATCCAAAGTTTGTTTTTTGTTATTGGCAGACAGGTATCTGACACTCATTATTGCAGCGGAAATATTCAGATAAAGCTTCTGTTTATTTTATAAAATTAGATCGCTTGCCTGTCGCGATTTGGTCAGTAACGGGTCGCTTGCATCTACAAAGAATCACCCTCTTTGGCACCCACTGCGATCTATTTTCCCAATTTATATGTATTTATTGGACACAAAAAGTCTTTTTTGTCTTCTCTGTATTAATTTCACCACACTTTTTCAATTTCACAACTTTTACAGTGGAAAGAAGTGAAAACGAAATGTATCAAATGCAGTAGTTCAGCGTTAATTTTCTAAAACTAGTTCAACTTGAGCAGTGTTTCAATGGGTTTTAATGCGCATGTCTGACAGTGACTAGGTATTGACAACTCGACTCACTGTTGAAACGGAATAAATATATCATGATGCCAGATATTTATCCCAATTATTTTTTCGTGAATTTGAAGCGTAGACAAACCTGTTCAAATAATAATTACATTCACACTCTTTATATTTCTCTTCCCGTAACTGAGACGTAAACCTTTTTTGCGGTTTCGCGTGTCGAAATTTTCTTCCGGTGCACATTCAGTCTTTTTAAAAAAAATCACTTTCGTCAACAATAAACTCGCGAAACTTTCTAAGACGACGGGCAACAAATTACTTCTTCTAACTGGAATAAAATTTTAGTTTGAAATGCTCTTCAAATTCGATTTTTTTAAGGCTCAACATCGCCTGACCTGTTACTGCCTGTGACCCGTTACTGCCTGAATGACTGTATTTGGCCACAAGTTGTTTTCGTGAAATATTATTAAATTATTAGTTCTGGTGCGAATACGGCAACAGACTTCCAGGAACCAGTGGCGCCTACAGTCGACTCTAGGAGTTGATTACACGTGTGTTTCGTGTTCTATACATCCCAACCTTCATTTTGATGTACATTTTGTGTATATTTAATTTGAATTGAAGGAATATCAGAAGTGAGAATTTTCAAAATAAACAAAATTTCATTACTTATATAGGCCCTTAATTTACTTGTTTTAGAACTCTTGTTTTTGACCATTTGGGGAAATTCACCAGTTCCTATAGACCTTAAGCTGTTGTTATCGAACTATTGTCTGTCGTTTGTGAGTCCCTAGTAAAAAGCACCAAAAACATTTTCATGGAGTTGTTTGCGAAGCTGTTTGCTTAAGACTCGCCAAAAGGCAAAGCCTATATAGCACAATTACAGTGAGTGAAAACGTACAACATTTGTATCCGTCATTTTGTCAGAACACGTCAAACGGAAATTAGTTACTGGTTATCTCCCATCAAACTAACGGACAACCTAAAAAGTTTCTGTTATAGACGGATGGAGTGACTCGACGATACGGAATAGAAACATCAAATGTCAGCTCAGGTGCACACCGCCTTGAAACGTGCGACATGAGAACATTCGCTCCCACCTTTTTACTTTTTAAATAAATATACAGGCAATGTGGCATGTAAATAGGAAATAGAGCCATTTACAGAAAAGGGTTCCATGTCATGTAAAATTCCTGTTGCAACACAGATATCAATTCCAGTCACTTCGAAACCAAGTTACTCAGCCCTTAGGGCTCCGAGACGTTTCGTTCCAAAACGAACTTGACTTTGAGGTATTCAAAAGTGTGCTTGTGTTAATTAGACATTCCTGTAATTGTCACAAATTTTATTTAGGCGTGACTGTGTCTTCAATATTTCTGTCCATATGATCGTTTGTTGATTCGCCGAATGAATGAATGAATGAATGAACGTTACTCACCTACAATATTCGATCTACTTATGAACATGCCACCTCATTGATTTTTCATAAATAATATGAAATTTAGGCAAACCTAAAAGCGAGCGAAAGTGATGCATTAGGCCTAAAGTGCTGTAGGCCTACATTGACTGGTAAAGAATAGGGGACCAACCAAATTCGAGATTATTATTTTTATCTGCGCTTCGATTGGAAGATATTATTTTCCAGTGCTCCGATTGAAAGATAATTTTATTATTGCTTTGATTGGAAGATATATTTATGGCGTCGTTGTTTTCCGGAATTTATCCGAGGAGTTACGGAAATTGGTGCGTTCATTTTTATTTTTTCACAAATAGCGTGTAGCATTTATTGTTACTATTACCAACTGTTAGACTGTTAGTAGTCGCATAAATATACTGCCCAAATGTAGTATCGTTCTTCGCTAAATAAATCATTTCTTCAATTGCGAATGTCAATTTCCGCCATACGCAAACATATCAGTGTCCTTGGGTACCACATCCGTTGAAAAATTTTGAAGTTGATGCGTTTGAGATTAGCTTGGCTTTAAGTTCATACAAACGGTACATACGTGTTGCCTAATAGCTTGTGAAACAAGCGATCCTTCGCTCGCTATAATTATGGTCACATGATAATTACAAAATACACAATACTTCGATACTGGTTTTAGTCATCTGAAACTCACCGCAAGGTTTCCTGTTCTTCCTATGTCAACAAATTAATATTACTCTACCAACAACAATAATAGATAATTACCCTCCACATCATTATTCGTTCGGGTGACAAGTTTAAACATACTCTGAAAAAAATTATTGGGACGAACCGTTCGGATATGTGGGACGAATCGTCCCCGATGTAATTTTGGGACGAAGCGTCCCGGACGAATCGTCCCGGGAAGAACTGGTTTTGGGATGAAACGTCCCGTAACCAGGCCTCAGTCATCGGCCTGAAGTCACATCGAGCAGTATATCAAGTTATTTCGGCTCCAAAAGATAGTTTTAATATTTTATTTTAATGGGCTTGTTGAACTTTAATTTGGTTTAAACAGTGTGTGTTACGGTATTTCTTCATTCTGAATAGATTTTATTTAATGATGAAGGTTGAATGAAAAGTTTCAGCGCTCCAAAGGCGCACAGGTACGACGTGGGATTGAAATCCCTTGCGACCCCACTAACTTTATTTGCTTATGAATCCACGACAGACGGACGTGAGGGACTTATTTTTCGCTACCACGATTTACCGAGAGGTACCGGTAGGTACCGAGAGGTGCGGAAAAAAGGCTTTTTAGAAATTATTTTTAAATAATTTCTAAAAAGCTTTTTTCCCGTACCTTTCGGTACCAACCGGTACCTCTCGGTAAATCGTGGTGGCCCTTATTTTTCGCACTCGTGGATTGGTTGTTCCAAACTTTGTGGCTGGGGAAGGGGGTATATATAGGGTACTGGGGTCAGACCTGAGTATAATCGCCTACACGGAGAAGTAAGTAAAAAAAGGCCATAGCAAACGACAATCGCGAGAGATGGGAAAAAGAAACAGAAAACCTAAATGGGCTGAGAGAACCTAAGAGGTTCTGGGATACATTTAAAACTCTTACTGGCCAAAAGAGCAAAATTGCCAATAATAATGCGCTGAAGACTAGCGACGGAACTATGGCCATGGACGACAAGGCAAAGGCCAGCGCTTTTGCCGAACATCTAAAGAAGGCGCATCGTCCACAATAAGGGAACAGATATGACGACGATTTTAAGATAAAAGTAAATAAATTTCTCCAAGATAACAACTCAATGTTCAATGAATGGAACTTTGACCAAAGGCATGAAGACGGGGACGACCATGAATTAACCGAACCGATAAGCGTAGAAGAGGTCATGGGTATAATCAGAAAATGCAAGTCATCTTCGTCCCCAGGAGAAGACGAAGTCTCTTACAAAATAATGAAACAGTGCCCCAACATCTTCTACTGCAGACTTACCAAACTCCTAAACTGCTGTCTCTCCTGTGGGTACTTTCCAAAATGCTGGAACCAACTGTCACACATGTCGCAGCCAATGCTACGGATATTATGACAACTTTCAACAGAAACACCACATGGATAAACTTTTGAAAACATGGTTGACATTTAAGTCGTTTTGTAATCAGGTCAAAGATCGAACTGAAATTTCCCTGGACTGCCTCATATTTATAAGAAACGAAACGTTAGAAGTTGTTTTATTATTTTAACTATGTTGTTTTTTCTAGATTTTTATTAACATGCACAGGAAACCAAACACCAAGAAACAAGCTTGCCTGACTGGGACCAGTGTATATTTTAAATAAACATATGAATAAAGATATAACAGCGCTTTTAAGGGCTTTTGTGTGTTTGTCTGTGAGTGATGTTTTCCCCCTCCCATCACCCCGTCACATGATCTATTCCCCCGAATGCAAACCAGATGGCCAAGGATCATCAGCCACTCTCCCTAGTAGGCTGATGGATGACTCCCAGCTTTCAAAGACTACGGCGCCCTGAAACTTTTCATTCATTCACCAGGACTTAACCACAACTACACAAGACACCGCATATTAGGTATGAAACAAACTGACTTTCCAATTAACACTGTTCAATAACACTGTCAATAATAAACCAAGATGCAACGCTTACCTACTAAAAATCAAGAAGTAATTTTCTGGATCGCGTGTTAAATGTAGGCGGTATTTCAGAACCTTAAAATATCAAATGAGTAGTGGTGTAGGTACCCAATCGTCCCTTATTACCCGGACTTTTGCCGGTGCAACTAGTGTTAAATTCCCATAGGAACCGGACTTTTGCCGGTGAAACTTTTGCCGGAGCAAAAGTACGGCCCCATAATCTAGATCTGGTAAATGGTGTACGTACCGCATGTATAGTATGCTATGGTATGTATAGTGATATATGTACGCATGGGTGTATAGGTATATATTATGGGTAAGTGATGGAAAGATGATGGGAAAATTGGGTTTTCTTGAAAGTTTTTCCCGCGAAACGGTTGACGTTGCTATTGACGTCATGACGTCATGATGCGCACGCGACGTCATAGAGTTGTTGACCACTGTTATTGTCCAGTATACAATCTGACATAACGTTATTCGGGTCAGTGGATGTCGGGCTTCTCGTATGGGGTGGCGGCGATATAGTAGTAGTGGTATATATGCATGTAGGTCCCAAGTTAGCCCTTAGTACTATTAATCCACCTTATGCTTCATATTATCCTATGTCTGATATAGCTAAGTCAAACAGTAGGGTGGGTGGGTGGTAGTGTGGTATTGCGAGATAGTCATTGGTGGTTTAGACTGGCAGTACAGGATGAATGATCTGTTGGTCTATTACCCCCTTTGTACTATTAACCTACCGAATCCTTTGTATTATCTTATGGCTGGTATTGGTAGTTTAGTGTTAGGCCAGGCAATATTATGCTAGGTTGTTTAGAACGGGTGGCGTAGGATGCATGGTATATACCACTGTAGGTCCAGTCCTCGATATTATTAACCAGCCGATTGCTTTGTACTATTCAATGACTGGTATAGGGAGTACGTTATGGCAGGTCAAGTGGTATTGTGGGGTGGGGGTGGGGGTAATGCCTGGCAGTATAGAACTGCGGTATAGTATGGACGATATATACCTCTGTGGGCCCCTGCAGGTCCTATGTTAGCCCTTAGTACTATTAATTCACCTGATGCTTCATGTTATCCTATGACTGGTATAGGCAGTATGCAATGCTAGGCATGGGGGTATTGTGGGTAAGAGTACTGCCTGGCAGTTTAGAACGGTACTATAGTATGGGCTGTATATACACCTATATGCCTCCTGTTAGTGCTTGGTACTATTAACCAACCGATTGCTTTGTTTTATTATATGGCTGGTATATGTAGTACGTTATGATAGATCTAGTGATTTTGTGGGGGTGGGGGTAATGCCTGGCAGTATAGAACAACAGTATAGTATGGACAATATATAGCTCTGTGGGCCCCCGACAGCCGTTGATACTACTAATCGACTTAATGCTTTATGTCACCCCATAACTAATATAGGTAGTGTGTAATGTGGGGCCAGACGTTATTGTGGGTGGGTGTAATGCATGGTCGCCTAGTCTGGTAGTGTAGGATGTACGCGTTCTCCCCCTACAGGTCCCATGTTAGTCCTTAGTACTATTAATCCGCCTAATGCTTCATGTTATCCTTGACTTGTATAGGTGGTATGTAATGCTAGGCCAAGGGGTACAGTGGGTAAGTGTAATGCCTGATGTCAAAACACGGAATCCAAATTTTACGGACTCGGCTAGGAATCTCAATAACGGAATGCCTTATATGTATACAGGGGAAATCTGATTCAACCTTGATCAATGTTATAGTCGAGACTGAGATAGGTATAGCTAGGAAGTAATGGATGAGATATGGGGCAGAATAACAGAAGCCAATAGTACTGGTACAGGGCCGCAATGGAACAAGACTGCTGTAGAAGCTAATGATAGGACAAATAGGCCATAGACCTGTAATGGCCTTGGAGCTTTGGCGACAATATGGATGCGGTTGGTAAGACTACATTAGACCCATTGAGGGCTTTTACATAGCCTAATGTGATACAAAAGGGATTCTCCAAAAGGTATCCTCGATAGGTATCCTCAATAGGTATCCTCAAATAATACAATACCAGGCCATAGGTATCATCAAATACTGAAATGAGGACATTAAAAATCCCTCAATGAGGGATTTTTAATACGACTCTTATCCTCATTTCAGTATTTGAGGATACCTATGGCCTGGTATTGTATTATTTGAGGATACCTATTGAGGATACCTATCGAGGATACCTTTTGGAGAATCCCTTTTGTGTCGCATTAGGCTATTTAAAAGCCCTCAATGGGTCTAATGTAGTCTTACCAACCGCTTCCATCTTGTCGCCAAAGCTCCAAGGCCATTACAGGTCTATGGCCTATCTGTCCTATCATTAGCTTCTACAGCAGTCTTGTTCCATTGCGGCCCTGTACCAGTACTATTGACTTCTGTTATTCTACCCCATATCTCATCCATTACTTCCTAGCTATACCTTCGCTCAAGCCTTCAAAATGTTAAAACACGGAATCCAAATTTTACGGAATTGGGTAGGAATCTCAATAACGTAATGCCTTATATGTATACAGTGATTTAACATTTTGAAGGCTTGAGCGAAGGTATAGCTAGGAAGTAATGGGTGAGATATGGGGCAGAATAACAGAAGCCAACAGTACTGGTACAAGGCCGCAATGGAACAAGACTGCTGTAGAAGCTAATGATAGGACAGATAGGCCATAGACCTGTAAGGGCCTTGGAGCTTTGGCGACAAGATGGAAGTGGTTGGTAAGACTACATTAGACCCATTGAGGGCTTTTACATAGCCTAATGCGACAAAAAAGGGATTCTCCAAAAGGTATCCTCGATAGGTATCCTCAATAGGTATCCTCAAATAATACAATACCAGGCCATAGGTATCCTCAAATACCCGTATGTGTCTATGTGATAGGGCATATTGTGTCACATTGTGACTTTTCACATAAGCACATATGACAAAAAGGGATTCTCCAGTAGGTATCCTCGATAGGTATCCTCAAATAATACAATACCAGGCCATAGGTATCCTCAAATACCCGTATGTGCCTATGTGATGGGGCATTTTGTGTCACATTGTGCCTTTTCACATAAGTACATATCGGCACATAAAGCATGTGCCTATGTGATAGGGCATATTGTGTCACATTGTGCCTTTTCACATAAGCACATATGACAAAAAGGGATTCTATAGCCACGGGTGTTTGCCCAAAATGGGATTCCATGGGATATGGCCATTGGATATAGTCTTTTGTTATACACAAGGGAGATAACCCTGCATACAAATTATGGGAAATCAAGCAATCTGATTGGTTAGTTATATAAATGAAACAACAAGAGTACTTGGAATAGGGTCAGAACTAACAAGAATAGACCAGAATAGCTAAATATAGTAATAATAAGCAAAGCTGTTCCAACTAATAGGCTATTCTATGCTACTGGAGTATACTCCAGAACAAAGGAACGAGGTCAGATAGACGATAACTATTGCATATATAGATAGAAGCAGAGAATTCTGGAAGAATTCGAAATAATACAAGTTGTCGGGTTGTTTGTGGTAATTAGATTTACACTTCTACAATCGAACATACCCTCCGAACATACCCCTGTCTTGTTAGAAGCCAATGGTAACATAGCAATCACGTGCTACCATAGAAACCAAGATGGCGGCCTCCAGTATACAAAACGGACGACGGAAACACGTATCACCCTAACAACACGCGCTGCGCATGCGCCTTATCACCTCGTATCACTATGGGGATGACGTCACAACATGGCCGCTTACACGGGTTTCCATGACAACACAACATGGCGCCACTAGGTCGCGTGACATGACGTCACTTCCGGGGTCATCCACCGGGGTCATCCAGAATAGGGGTGAAAAGCCCGAACACTACTACTCAAATGTCATTAAAAATGGATTATATAGTTCAGTACCCCCCCCCCCCCACACACACACACACACCCTCCCCCCGCCCTCCGATAAGTAAATAAAGCATTGAAAATTGTATTGTATCTTTATTTTTTTTTACTTCTTGGTTCTTCTTGGTGTTCAGTAGGACCGAGGTGTTCAGAAAATTGAAATGCCATTCGTTAATATCTATGAAAAAGAACACTCCTGCAGCCCCAAATTATTTATCTGAGTGACTTATGAGATACATGTACTCGAATGAATAGATGTCAAATTTTCTATATCTAAATTGGCGCTGTAAGTCGATTTATCTTAATATCGTGCTCTGAGTTCCAGTGTGTTCTATGTGCCTACTGGCACATAGAACACATTGGAACTCAGGGAACGATATGTCTGACAAGCTGTACTAGTATATGCTATGTCGGTAGGTCTGAATGAAAGTGCATAAGGATTTGGGTGTGTGACAGAGTGTGTGAATGCGTGATGGAGGGTGTTTGTGGATGTGTGTGTGTGGATAAATGTTCAAAATGCACATTATGCGTGTTGTATTGCCTGTTCTGTCGCCTCAATTTGAATATTTCTCTCATTACTATTGGGCAACGTAGATATGTTTTGGTTTTTTTTAACTATATTAAACTTTTCTGGATGCGGAGACTGGTGATAATTGGCTTCTGAGGAAAAGTGATAGGATAAACACCCATTTGTGTCAGTCGTGTGGGAATTACACCCAAACCGACCTCCTGATAAATCGGCCCATGCAATTTCGCCTTAACCGGCCTCCACAATTTCAGCCAAACCTACCTTAGTAATGTTTTCCCCGAACTGGTGTTCACTTATATTTTTCATGTGGTCAAGTCACTCCTTTTGGAGCACAATACAAATCGGGGTTGTCGAAAATATTGACCTACCTTAATTTCAGAATACCTTAAAGTAACTTTAAGGATTATCTACAAAATCAACACTAGACAAGTGTCGTGCTAATCTCAAATTACCTCGGCACAATTATTGTTTTTACTGCATTTAACAGTTGTATTAGTGACTTTATAATTGTTGTCTTAATGTTGTCATGATATATTTACCTTTACATAACTATCTTGTGTCACAACACGTTGGGGCAGATATGTGAGATTTATGATCACTCTCTAGAGCTCGGCCGTACTCTTTGAGGAAAGCCGGGCTTTCGAGTGAACATACGTCTCTCGGCCTCGCGGTATTGTGGTTTTTGTTGGGGCAGATTCGCCATCTTAAGGTGTCCGTGACTTGATATTTAAAAAGATAACCGACGGTGGATCATTTGAATATAATTTAATGGAAATAAAAAGAATACTATGTACTCACATATACGCATCAATGAACAATCCAAGAATATACATTATACACAAACAAAGCATGAATTTCCCCCATAAAGTTCGAGCTCTTTCCGGGGTGTTTGATGCTGTTGTTTAGATGATTCTGGTTGTTCCTCACTCCTGCGTTTCCACTTCAATTCTCAAGCGATTGCGTACACAACGTATTGTTTATTTTACGCCGCTCAACCTCCAAATACGCTAAATTGTCAGTCAACTGTAACCAACTCTGTCTAACTAAATTTTACACATTCGATATCATAGTCACTTCACTCCACTGTTTTTATAACTCGCCATCTACACTAATCTCCGTTTACACCAATATCCGTATACCGTTTAAACAAATAAAGTTCATGCATCTAATCTGCCTGTCTCAACTAAGCTCACTCTAAGCTGTTAGTTTATATAAAATGTTCAAGCTCTCAACAGCTTCGATTAAGTCAATTGTTCGAGCTCTCAATAGCTTCGATTAAGTTAATTGTTCGATCTCTCAACAGCTCTTTACTACTCTACACTTCGCCTATGCGTCGCGTCACTTAACCTAGCAACCGCTCGCCTACTTAAACGGAGCCCGCTTAGTCTCCACACTTAATTTCTACAAATGACTGCCCCAATGGCTAGAGCTCCGACCCCTCTTTCCGACGGATTACTGACTCAATCCAAGGTCGACTGACTACCGATGATCAGTCTCTCATTATATAGCATTTTTGTGTCTAATTAATCATTAAGTCGGTTCCTCTGTGATATAGGGCACCGTTATTAAGATAGATGAGATATCTCTTTGTAAGCTCGTGAGTCTGACATTTAGAACTACGGGGATGACACTTATTTGAGGGTCACATAGCGTGGAACACCATCTGCGGCTGACAGTAACGAATTACTATTAGGGACTTTCAGAGATAAGTTGCGTCGTAGTTTTAAACGTCGCAGCAGGAAACCATTAGTCCTCTCAACAAGAGATAAACACACAACAGTTAATTAATTAGCCTTCAATAATTTGTATCCAGTGTCTATTTGCGGCTTTTACAAGCAAACGTATCAAATTAATTATTTACAATCCCTGACCATTAACCCCTAACTCGGACAAATTCGAATCGATCTTGACATCTTGAAACTCCACAAGAAATCCAATTATTTGTTATGTTCAGTACATCAGACACTCTTTATGTGTTTGTAAAGTATATTATATATAAGAACAAAAGGCAACTTTGAGTACAATTTATGGAGGCCGGTTTGGGTACAGTGTTGGAGGCCGGTTTGATTGGAGGCGAGTTTTGGCGTACACGTTGTGTGGTCAGTTGACCACAGGAGAGAAACGGTATGCGTAAAAAGGAATATTTGAAAAGCCTTCAGCGTGTGAGGATCTGATGGAAATAATTTTCTTAGAGGTACTCCGGCTTAAACTCTCAAGCAACCAAACCTTTGTCTCCGGCAAATAAAGCTTCATAAAATAAATATGTTCACAATAATTCTATGTATAAATCCGGTATTTGATAGGAAGTTTTCATCCGTTCTTAATGTTTTCCGGTCCCGCGTTTTACATTACCAATGCGGCGGGAAAATCCCATTCCACACTGGCTGTTGTTGGTTGAAAAAGAGAAAATTGACGGCCTTCATTACATTATTTGGATGAGACAGAATGAATAACAATATTAAAATCTGTGGCTACCTATTCTTAGCAGGCCTAGCGACAGAAATATCCTGGAGAATTTACAAGTGGGTGACAAAGCGATATTCAAATTCAATCGAACGTCAACACCCTCCATTTCAAAATATGCGTGAAACTGAAAGTAGCAGTTATTCCCAAACTGGAGATTCGCAAGGTGTCACGAACGTTTTATTTTTTCCTGACAAAGAGGTAGCTTGTAAATTCTTTTACTTGAAACCTGGCGGTTGTAACAACGAATTTTGTAAATTCTCTCATGAAAAAACTTCGTTAAGTCAATTATATACTTACCTGAATAGTGCCAAGAAGTTTATTGACGTTTGTGTTTACACAATAACTTGTGTGGAGTTGGTCGAGATATTGTTAGATAAACAAAAGAAAGGGTTGTTGGTGCGCGTCATAACAGATGATGATCAGATGAAAGTATCAAATGCTCAAATATGGAAGTTACGAGAAGGAGGTATACAATAAATTTTACTTTACGGTAATGGGTAATGGGACGTTTCGGCCTCAGGACGTTTCGGCCTCGAGACGTTTCGGCCCTGGACGTTTTGGCCTCCTATATTAACAGTCAGTAGTGAAGGGGGTTATCTCATCCACCAGGACCGAATGGAATGGTTTAACACGCCGAAGGTGCGCAGGGACGGTATGGGGAACAAGCCCCTTTCGACCCTCGTTGGCTGTATAATTTTGTCATGTCAGAGCGTGGTAGAGGAGGGAAAGAATAAAGGTGTTCAGCGGCGTCTGTGTCTCCTGTGGTTTTTCTTGGTGGGAGGAGGATGTGTTGGAGAGATAGATGTTGGTGGCGTTGTTGGATCTGGAGGATTAGTAGGTTCCTTGGTAGTGAATGGCCTGATCCTAGCAGCTGTTTCTTCCTGAGATTTCCTGGAATTTTTTAAATATATTGTGAGGATTGTCCTGACTGAGTGTGCTGGGAACTTTCTGGATACATAGAAGCTATATTCCTCTTGGGCTTTGGCTCGGATGTTGTCGTCCTCGATCTCTTCCCCAAGGAATGCCTCCACGGATTCCGGGAAGCTCTCCTCCTGGTCAGACTCCTGGTCCAAAGAAGCTGGAGAAGCAAGAGCTGGAGGTGTGGAAGGTGCGTCATCTGAGACAGCTTCCTGCACCGTTGACAGAGCATCCTCCTCCATCTCCTCTTCAGATGAAGAGTCTGATGAGCTGGAGAATGAACTGTCGCCTGACGACCCACAGTCCTCTGGACCCTCCTCCTGGAAGGGGGGGTACCAGGCTGGACAAGGGTTGTTCAGGGGTGACAGGAATTACCCTTTTGACACCCTCACTTGCCTCCTTCTCTTCCTTTTCCTTCTTCTTCTTCCCCAAGAACTCCGTCATTCGGCGGGCATCTCGTCGTCTGGCGGAGGGTCCCTTCTTTCTCGTCCTCTTCCTCTTCTTGGTGGCTGTGCTACTCCGGTGGCCTTCATCCTGCTTATCCGTGTCACTAGGAGGGTGACCAGTGTGAGGGGAAATCCCCTCACGAAAGGTGCTACACCTCTCCGAGGACGACGGTCTGATTCTCTGTCAAAATCCACTGTCAGGTGAATTTTACCCTTGAGCACCTGGATACTCCAGGTGGTGGCAAGGGTAGTCCTCACTCTGACGAGTGTCTCTTGGATTACAAGTGGGAGCTCCATTGTCAAGTTGTTAGCACCTCGGAGTCCAAGGTGCGAATGGGCCTGAAATGAATGCCGTAAGTCGCACCAGGATAGATAATAGAGGGTATTAATAGGTGTTAATTGATCAGTATTTTTCAGTTTAACAACCTAATAACCTCTATTATCTTACCTGCCGAATGAGATAATTTCCATTACTATTGACTGTTATTATGGATTTGGGAATTAATTGATTGACAACACACAGTTCAAATAGAATAGAAAGGCTTCTTTATTACTGTCTCTAAGTATAATTAATACAACTTAAGCAGCAAAATTTTTAATAAAAACTGGAAATATTTACATCTCGCACCCAAAATGACATTATTTACAACAAATGGAAATAATTACATTTTGCACCAAAATGACCGCAATTCCGTTACAACTGTATGCAGAGATAAATTATGGTATATAAAAACTAGCTATGGCTTTAGATGCTAAGGATATCCAAGTACTAGGCTAAGATATCAAACAAATTAAGGATATCCAAAGCATCTTTCAACATAGCTAGGTTTTATAGAACTTATCTCTGTATACAGTAACAGCGGAACGAAAATGTAGTTTATCTTCATTTTATTGACAAGAAATACATTATTTACTAACTAAAAACTGAAAGAATGATTTTAGCGCGCCAAAGGCGCGCTGGGACGTTTTGGGGCAAGCCCCTTTCGACCCTCGTTTGCAGTATAGTATAATTCCATTAATTTGAGACAGCGTCATCTGCATCATGTTTGAGCGGTGTATAGACGGAAGAACATGGAAGTTGATGTTGGTGCCCCTTAGCATTATGAGTAAGTTTATTCGTTTGGTAGCTCTCATGGCTACATTATTTACAAACATTGAATACATTATTTATACACAAAAATATCTGAGCCCACTGTCGTCGGTAGATCAGAAGTCACCAAAGATACCACATCGAGTAGAGCTGTAGGTTAACCGAAACCGAACCAAGGTTTTTAGTTTTTTTTAAAAACCGAAACCATCGACATTCCGCAATCTAAGGTTTTTCGTTTTTTATTAAATACTCTCTTGTTGCAGAAATTCACAGAATGTAGCCATCCCAGAGTAGTGAGAGTACCCAGACACTGCCAATGGCAGTGTCTGGGTACTCTCACTACTCTTGGAAGGCTACATTCTGTGAATTTCTGACATTTCAGTTTAGTTGTGTTTGCAGCTTTCCTCAAGTTGCGTGTAGGTGTCAGACCTCGAAAATGGCCAAGCACAATAATAGTTCTGTATATTTAGGTAATTATTATATTGGCCTTCCTGATTCTTCATGTATTATAGCTTATTTCCGGCATTCATTGAGTTTCACTCAATTTCACTGCCATTCAGTTATGACTCCTGACATAATGAGTTTTATTGAATTTTATTTGGCCTCATGAACAAACCGAAAACCGAACCGAACCGAGGTTTTACTCCACCTGAAAAACCAAAACCGAAACCGAACAAGAAATTTAAAAACCTACAGCTCTAACATCAAGAGTGCTGTATCAACACATACAAACAGTTCATCAGTCACTTTTATTCCCAAAAGCTTGTATAAACAAACTCAAAAAGTTCATCAGTAACTTTTAATCGGAAGCGTCAAACAAAGTATGAAAAGACTAGTAGCAACAGCGACAGACAGCTGTGGCTTTTTGTTTTGTCAAAACAACACTTGCTGGGAAAATCTTGTATTTCATTTATTTCGATGCGTCTTCAACATAGTGAACATACTTTATTTGTGCTTACAAATAATATAAAACATAATTAATTCCTCCTTTATTTCGTGGATTTTTACGGATAAATTAAAATTCGATAAAGGTAATTTTATTCAAAGACAGCCTTTTATGACCATCAGCATGAAGGAAATTAAGTCCCAAAATATGTAAAAAATGTATAAAAATTCACTAAAACCTGTGACGTTTCGGCCCAATAGGCAGGACGTTTCGGCCTGATTGGAGGCCGAAACTTCCAGGCCAAAACGTCAGTAAACCTACTTTATTATACCTCCCGCAAACAAAGTTTGGGGGGGGGGAGGGGATATAGAGGAATCGCCCTGTCCATCCGCCTGTCCATCCTTATAAGCGCAACTCCTCCCAAACTATTTGAAGAATTTTAATGAAACTTAGCACAGTGGAAGAATTCCATATGAACATGTGCACAAAGCAATATAATTCTGTTCTGACATTTCCAAGGGGAGATAATCTAACTTATACATTCGGGGGGTATCACTTTGTGAACTTGCTCACAGTACCTCTAGTTAGATTTTAAGTATTGGTGTACCACACTTCCCCCCCCTCCCCACCCCCCTCCTGATATATATTCCCCTGTGGGGTTAGATATCCTAGGGTATCTTCTGAATTTGTGGTGGGGGGGATCCCCTGGTTATGTATGTGACATATTTTTATTATTTATGTTTTTGTAGCCCCCAACTGTACCCCCCCCCCCCCCCCCCCCAAAAAAAAAAAATAAAAAATAAAAAAAAACCACAAAAAACAACAACAAAAAACCCCAGACCCTGGTTATGTGCCTAGACATACATTTTTGTCATTAATCGCAGGTGTTGTTAGAGTTTGCAGAAAACATCGCTCCACCAAATGGCAATGTCATTTTGGGTAGGAATAACAAACTCTTTTACCCAATTATATGTACATATACCTACGCCCAAACTTAGATGTTTTTCACAATTTGGTTGATATGGTGTTGCAATATAAAATGGATCTATGTTACCTTTCAAGAGATATTCACAATTGGTGCTTTGTATTGTATATGCAGATTTGGGAATGTGGAGGCAGGTTATTTGATGACTGGATTCGCATTGCAAAATGCTATACAAAAATGACCAAATGCTAACCATTTTTCTTTCATATTGGTCTTATATTCACTATTTATCATCACTTTTTGAAACCAAAATGGAAATGGCTAATTAAATTTTTAAAAACAAAAAATACCCTGGGAGGGGTGGGTGAAGATATCCAGGCCTAGATATCTCCAACCTCTCCCACACTTGAAAATTTTTGTTCTTGTTAACTCAGTGCTATTTGATACTCAGACATTGACACATACATTTTTATTCCCCCGAAAAAAATTCGGGGGAATCTAGCCGTGACGTTGTCCGTCTGTCTGTCTGTCCGTCTGTCCGTCCGGGCGTAGACTGAATTCGTGTCCGCTCCATAACTTCTTACAACCTTCAAGGATATTAATGATACTTGGTATTATTATTGCCCACAACCAGAGGGTGTGTTGCGAATAAGGTTGGAATGGCTATCAAGGCTTTTTTCGGGGGAATCAGCCACCCTTTGGTGGCCATCCTCTAGTTAACATCAATTTTGGGTTTTTAGGTGTGGAGAAAACATCACTCCACCAAATTGCAATGGCATTTGGGGTGGGAATAACAAAGTCACCCAAAACTGTTAGACGTTTTTTCCACAAGCTGGCCCATATGGTGTTTCTGATCATATTATCAAGAAAAATCGAAAAAATGTTGAGTCAGCACATTTGCAAAAATTAAATTTTAACTCGGTGCAATATGAGGAATAATCTTTAAAAATCTTCTTCAGATCCGGCAGTCAAGGGACTTTGGATATTTGATATACAGTATCCTTAGGGAGGTCAGATCTAAATTTGTTCAAATCAAGTCTCTAGGTTAATATTTGGGCCCCCTATTGGGGAATTTTAACTTAGTCCAATATGAGGAATAATCTTTAACACTCTTTTTCTCAAGAGCCATTAGTCAGAATCTTTTGAGATAGGGTATACAGAATCTTTACAGGGGTCTGATTCAATGTTCTTCAAATCAATTCCATGGATTAATATTTAGACTCTCTATGGAAGTGCAAATTTTAACACAGTGCAATATGAGGATTAAATAATCTTTAAATATCTTCTTCAGATTCACACGTCAGAATATTTTGATATATAGTATGCAGCATCCTTATGGGGAGCAGATTCAGGTTTGTTGAAATCAATCCCTTTGAATAATATTTGGGCTCCCTATTGGAGCCCAATTTTTTACTTGCTGCAATATGAGGAATATTCTTTACAAATTTCCTTCTCACAAACACCGAATCAGAATCTTTTGATATATGGTATAGACCTTTCTTAGGGTGGTCAGGTTCAACTTTGGAAAAATCAAGTCCCTGGCTTAATATTTGGAGCCCAAATGTTAACTTAGTCCAATATGAGGAATAATCTTTAAAAATCTTATTCTCAGAACCACTGGTCAGAATGTTTTGATGTTATATGGTATACAGCACCCTTGTGGGGGTCAGATTTAAGTTCTTTCAAAACAAGCCCTTTGATTAATATTTGGGCTCCCTATTGGAGCCCAAATTCTCACGTGGTGCAATATGGGGAATATTCTTTAAAAATCTTCTTTTTACCCCCTCCCCCCCCCCCCAGTTAGAATCTTTTCGATACATGATATAAACCACCCTTAGGGGACTCAGATTCAAGTGTGTTAAACTTAAGTTCCTGGTTAATATTTGGACTCCCTATTGGAGCCAGGATTTTAACTTCGTCCAATATGAGGAATAATCTTCAAAAAAATCTGTTTTTTGAGATACAATCAGAATCGTTTGATATTTGGTATACAGCATCCTTAGAGTGTTCAGATTCAATCTGTTAAAATAATGTCCCTGGGTTGATATTTGTGTTCCCTATGGGGGCGGTGGCAAATTTTAACATAGTACTAAATTGGTAATATTCTCAGAGTCTTCTCCCAAACAACCAGTCAGGTGCCCTAATTTTAACTTGGTGCCAAAGAGAAATATTCTTTGAAATCTTCTTGAGAACCACCATTCAGAATGCTTTGATACTTGGTATACGACACCCTAGCCAGGCTCAGATTCAAGTTTGTTCAAATTAAGTCCCTGGATTCATATTTAGGCTCCCTATGGGGGTCCACATTTTAACTTGTGTAATATGACAAATAATCTTTAAAACAATTTCCTTCTTCAGATTCACCATTTAGAATCTATTGATACTTGGTATACAACATCATAGGGATGGAGGGGAAGGGTTCAGATTCAAGTTTGTTCAAGTTAAGTCCCTAGGATAATATTTGGACTCCCTAGTTTTCCATTACTGAAAATCTGGGCATTATCTCTCTGGTAGCATCCCAATACTAGAACAAAATCATCTGGCATGGACAACATGGTTATAAAGAATAATAAGGAATATTCAGTCATCTTAAACAATCCAACTTGATGTCACCATTAAAAAACAACAACTAAGGAGTTTTACATGTACACATATGTACATTTTCTGTAAAGATGTCTATAGTGATCCAGGCTTGGCAATTTCAGGAGAGCGATTTTTTAGCTCTCCTTGCTGCCCTCCTGAAAGAATTAAGGAGAGCGAAAAATTGCCCTCCTAAATATTTTGGTCTAGGATGATTGAGATTACATGTATTATGCTCACATTAAATTTTTGTTGTAAAGCAAAAATGTAATTTAACTTCGAAGTCACATAACATCACGTAATTTCATTTTGAAAGTGGTTTAGTGGTAAAAGGTAATGGCTGCAACCATACCCAAACACAGTTGCAATCATTTGAAGCAAAATGGGTCACAGCAATATTTTTTTTTTCTGCCAGTTTCAAGTTCCACAACTTTCATCACAGTTTGAGGGGTAATTATTCAAGGAATATTGACACTATAATATACTACCATTACTACTATCCTGTCACTTGAAGCACTTGCACCAGGATGTGACTGTAGATTCAAGCAGACCTGTTGTCCAAGAAAGTCATACGCCTACCACTACCACCTTCAACCCCCAAGGGGGGTTGAAGGTGGTAGTGGTAGGCGTATGACTTTCTTGGACAACAGGTCTGGATACACACACAGGTCTTGTCAAGTGTGTGTTCGGTTGTTGAGTGAGACATCTAGATGTCTAAGAGATTTCGCTTTACCTTATTAAAGTTAATAAAATCACTGATGTAGTTTGTTGGTTTCAGTTTCAATGAGTTCGTTCAACTGGATACTTAAAATGCTGTGTAAAGCTAATTGCTCTCCTAAGCTGATTGAGGAGAGCGATTTTTTGCCCTCCTGCATTTTTCAGAATGCCAGGCCTGGTGATCAAGTTTCAAAATATCACATTTTTTATCCCCAGTGCCTACAATTTTTTAGCTCACCTGACTGAAAGTCAGGGTGCGTTCTAGTGATCACTCACCATCTGTAGTCCATTGTCCTGACATTCGTGAACATGGTGTTTGCCACTTCTCCTCCAAAACCACTGGGCCGATTTCGATTATATTTGAAATTATTGTTTGTTCAGACATCGCATTTTGATTTTTTCAAATTAACTTGCCCCTCCTCATGAGTAGGGACTGTGGAGAAAATGTTATAATGACTTGATATTTGGTACTTATATTTCTTTTGAGGTGTACAATCAAATCTCATGAAACCCCAATCAGAATCTTTTTTATATTCGGCTGCATTATCTGTAGGGGAGTCAGATTCAAGGTTGTAAAAATTAAATTTCTGTGTAAAAATTTGGATTCCCTATTGGGAGCCTGAATTTTAACTTAGTCCAATATGAGGAATAATCTTTAAAAATCTTCTCCAGAACCACTAGTCAGAAATCTCTTGATATATGCTATACAGCATCCTTACAGCGATCGGATTAAAGTTAATTCAAATCAAGTCTCTCGTTTAATATTTGGGCTTTCTTTGGGAGACTGAATTTTAACAAGTGCAACATTGGGAATAATCTTTAACAAGAGGTGCTCACCTGACTAAAGTTGTTTAAAGAAGGATTTAATTAGAATCTATGGCTAGTCAACACTCCAGATAAATGGAGTTATTTAATTATTTACATGTATGTAATTTGTAACCAAATTGGATTACAGTGGAAACTATGTGGGCGATTATCACTGTATACACAGGAATAATTACCTTCGGTTATAACATGTAGCTGTACTTACATATTAGGGATGTGGACCGGACCGGACCACCAGTGGTGGTCTGGTCCAGGGGAGAGGTGGTCCAGTCTGGTCTGGTCCAACCCTAGGTGGTCTGATATTCTTGCCTGGATCGGTTCCGGACCGGTCCAATCATTATAAAATACCTTAAATGAAGTGAAATGTGTTAAAATCTTATTTTTGGTAATACCAAATTAATATTTTAACACATTTGCTTTATTTAAGATGTTTTATAATGATTGAATTGGTATATGTGTTTGTGTTAAAGAAAGCATCAAGTTACTCTGGGCATGTTACATAAAACATTGTATGCACATTGTGGAAATGTGTATTTTGAAACATTTTCTCATATCCATCATATCGAGAAGTTAGAGAGCGAATGCTTACAACTTATGACTGTGACTCACCGTGGAGTCTGTAGTTCATGTTTGCCACTATCCTGCACATACTATATGTCATATAATATGTGGAGGATAGCGGAAACGGGAACTACAGACTAAATGTTATTAGTGCTGAAAGACTTAGCGCATTTGCACCATCTATCTTTAAGTTCTTAACCCAATCATACATGTATAGTATATGATTGGGTTAGAACTTAAAGATAGATAGTGTTTGAGCCGAAATGGTTAACCGATTAATCGATTAATCAATGATCGACATCTTGATCGATCCAAAAAGTAATTGATCAGTTAACCGTTACTTTTGAACTTCTGTATTATATGGGTTAACAAAGGAACAAACTTGCTCCAAAACAGGCAAACATTGTCACACTGTCTCACATCAATTATATGAGACAGAATAAAGCATGCAAGTTACTTGCTGACATACTTTTTTACTTGCATGATCATCATACTGTATCAGTAGCTGGAAATGGTCATTCTTAACCTTTTACCCATTGCGGGTAGCAGACGATACTTGCAAAATAAATTCATGAACTACTAAAAATTGAAAACTTAATAAATTTGAATGGAGATTTTTGTATATAGGCTAAGTCGGTTTTGTTTGTTACATTGGGTAAAGGGTTCATGCTGTAAATCATCAATGGTATGGCAATTATTCAGATATCTATTTGGACAAGTGATTAATTGGTCAACCAAGGTTGATCCATGTGATTAATAGATCAAGAAAATCCCATAACCGTTTCAGCTCTAGATAGTTCAAATGCTCCAAGTCTTTCAGCACAATAACATTTTGTTCTTAGCATTGGCACCTGACATATTCCAGATAGATTGGTCAAATTCCAACCAGCAGGTGTGTGTACCGGTATTCGGCATTGGATGTCGTGACTTGGAGTTAGATATTGCCAACTATAGGCTATATCACGATTTGCAACCTATCTTCAGTACATTGAAATGTATATGAGCCTATGAGGGTTAGTTGACAACTTGACATGGCAATTCCTAATTCGCTATCTTGTCTGACATCAGTCATTGTCACTAGCAATATTCATTCCATTACCCATTGGAATTACGAAACCACTTATACAACTACCATGTTCTCGACATTTTGGCCTATATCTGACACATTGGGTATTACCCAAATTACCCAGTGTGTCAGATATAGGCCCAAATGTCGAGAACATGGTGATTGGAAAAGTGGTTTCGTAATTTCAGACATTGTCATTTCAGAGATCAAAGGTTAAAGAGGATATTTCTGTAAAACGCTTATTCATTTCATCAAGGATCATTGTTTTTGTCCTGGATGCAAGCTGTCAAGTTAGAGAAGATGGCTGTATGAAATGTGTCCCACTAAACATCTAACCTCTAAAGCGGCAATGTCTGACTTTATAAAATGGCTTATTGTAATCGATAATGTATATTGTAGACTACACCGTCACTTGCCCATTTGCCCAACCAGAATAAAACTATAACTATCGTCTCATATTTGTGTAATCTGCAATGCATAATTATTGTAAACTGGTTACTTGCCAATGTGCAATTATTAGCCCAAGAACATTAGGTTTCACTAGAGAAAAAAATCGGAGAAAGCTGATTTTTTCAGGGAATGTCGAGTACATGTCACTGAACGATTAGACAAAAGTCCCATAAAATCCCAGTTGAGCTTTTTTTCTACAGCCTTTTTTCGAAAACGCGTTTGAAAAAAATAAAAAAAAATCGCACGAACTTTGTAACCTCGAATTGATCCAACTGTATTTTTTGTTTACGCGTATTTCGAGCTACATAATGTCTAATACACATTTACCTAGAGGAAAATGTGCATTCTGTGACAATTTCTGCGAAAAATTATTGAAAATTCACAAAAAAGTATCGGATTTACGCAAAAAATGACGATTTTCCTAACGGATTTGCCCAAAGGGTCGTAGTACAGAACGGGATGTTAGTTGGACAGACGATAAAAAATCCACCACCATTTGAAGACTTTTATCATTGCTTACAAAATAGACATTATGGAAGACCCCCTCTGCTTCTGGCCGAGTTCCCCTTTTGGCATAAAATTCGTCAGCATGAGAACTCAACTATTTTCGGGCTTGGGACCGAACAGACACGTCTGTGTCTGGCAGCATTAGATCAATAAATAATATTTACAGAATGTACAAAAATCAAGAAATAATATTTACAGAATGTACAAATCAATCAACATGGATTAAGTTACATTGACTATTATCAACGCTATATACAGAAATGACATGACCTATATACATATTATTCATCGAACTCAGAAATTTCCGACAGGACAGTGTTTCTGTGGTTGTTACAAGAATCCGAACTGCAATTACACAAACCTGAGCAAGAGAGTCCTGCCTTCTTACACCCACACCTTTTTGTACAAGCACTCTTGCAACCACAACTGATCAGATTCAGTAGGTTATCGGGGGCACATGGCTTTGTGGCTGCAGTCGGTACAAGAAGTCCATTGTCTAGCGACCACCCCCAATCCGTCGGAGGAAGCGAAGTGCCCAGCCATTGTTGGACCTGGAGATAACATCTGTAGATATGTTGTTGTGCAGCATCGCTGCTTGGTGGGAGTGAGGCTAGGTCGATGGGTTTATTCAGTATAGATTTTGCTACATAACACTTGTAAGTGACATATCTATATTGGTCGAGAGAGGAAACAGTTTTACTCCCGTATAAGATCAGGAGAAGTTGTTCCCCGGCAGCGGCTACTGCACTTGGAGTACTGTCATCCGCCAAAATTGTGTTGACATACTGTTGTGAGTCGCTAGTAACATCGGAGACAATTGTACTGAATACTTTCTTCTTACCAACTCGAAAGAGTGCAGAAGTAGTGTCACAACCACTTATAGAATGTGCTACAAGGAGGTTGCTTCTATGGTCACCCATTTTGGTTGCTATTTCACTAACTGAAACTAGTAAGTTTGGGGTAATGGAATACATCATGTGAATATTACATCCCGGTTGAACTCGAGAGGTAAGAATGACTAACAAGTCTGTGTCTGTTCCCACAATGACAACATTGTTGTCATCTTGAGCAATGTCAAGTGCAGTTTCGGCTATCAGTACATCAGCATCAGCCTCGGCCTGCTTGGACTGAATATTGATAGCAGATAGCTCCTGCATTAGAAGATCGATCAGTTGGGTTTTGTTCATGGCATTTGCAAGGAAATCGGATTGGGGTGTGGTGGCTGGTAACACGGGTGAGATATTGATATCAATGGAATACCTGTCTTTAGATCTACGGGCTTGTTCCATGCCCTTTGTCGACATTGTACAAGCATAACCATCAAAAACAACCACGACGTTCGCCCCAAAATGTCTCACTAGATAATTGGAATATGATGTACATATGTCCTTATATGACGACTGTTTAGGCCATACAACTGCCCTCAATAAAAATCCACCATCTACAACAAACAGAGAATGTTCTGGGATTTTAGTTTGCTCGGAACCGTATGTTTTGAGGATCTTACCGAGCGTGCTTTTCTGTGTCTTCCTCATTCCAGCAGAATCAAACAATGCTGGTGGTTTCGGGGCGAGTTCATATTTGAGATACTCTTCCATCTCTGCTTGTGACTGAATAACACATGTGATGCGGTTGAACAGAATTGTGGGGTCAATCACTACCTTACTTCCACGGACTTTGATGCTACTTGCCATCGATGCGAAAGACTTCACAGTGTCAACACGTCGTAGTTTGATGCTGTTGAACATTTTGCTTACAACATTCGATACGCAACATTCACCAATTTTGCGAATTTGGTCACAGTTCACAGTTTCGTCGGCCACAAGCCCGGTCGCTATAGAGACTAATTGTAGTGGATCTCTATTCTGAAAGGGGGAATGCACTCTGAGCCAGTTCAATAATTTGGTGATATCATTGGCATCAGTCAATTGTGAACTTTGACGGAGATCCCGATGTTGTTCGCCATGACCAGTGTGAACATGAACAAAATTTTCGAGAGCATTACATATCAGAAGGCAAAGAGGTAGTCCATGTACCCATTTCGCAACAGTGCTATCGGTTATTCCCCTGCCATGTGTGAGACCACCAGGGAGCTTGAACATTCTCATTAAACACTGCTCTATGGTCTGATCAGAATATATCCCGTCCCAGAATTTATCTGAGCGCCTTATGGTAAAGTAACCTTTCTCAGTGAACAACTTCAAATCATCCTGTTGCATTATTTCTGTTAGCTCATTCATCTGCTGCAAATAGAGATGAGAACTTTTTGCGTATGCAAAATGACCACCTGCGTGAAATACTGGAATCATATTGCGAACACAATATGTGTGGAGTTCCCAGTCGCCTGTGCGCTCTGCTCTCAAGAACAACTGGAGAAGACCTATTTGCTCGTAGTATTGTACCCAAAGCTTTCCTGTGCGTCCTACGGATGCATTCTGGAGCAGTTCGTGTAATTTTGACAGTAGATGGTTGACACTTTCTTGATTGACAGCGTCAGCTGTTGTACAGTCACCTCTGGCAAGTCCACAGAATATTTCATTGACTTCTGTGCAGTCTATGTTATCTAGTGTTCGGCTTTCTTCAAACACAAGTTTTGTAATGGCAATTTGTGTTAGCAAATGGGCACGAACTGCTCTTGAATATGCATGACCACTGATCAAATGATGGATTGACCCACCAGCATAAACAGTCCCCCAAAGTTCATCCAAGCCGCTACCAGCCATGATCGAACCAATTGCCCCTAAATATTGCGTTGTCTGTACAATACAAATTTGTTTATGAGTACACATCAAGGGCGTGCACACATTACATGCCGATGCATCTTGAGTGTAGGCGAACACCACATTATGTGATTTAATCGAACATGGAAATTGAAACAATGATGCTATAATACGGTATTTGAATGAGAAAAGTTGATGCCGTTTGAATTTGAGTTTAGGGGGTATGGTTAATATTTCACACGTTTCACCAGTTCATTATGGAATAAATGACTATTGTTATATATCATTATAAAGCCACTGCTTTTCTGCAATTTTTGATATATAATTTAACTCCCAAAGTAGTCGTAGATTTGATTTAATGGACGTTGTGTACCGTTGTGTGTATGAAAACAATAATTTTTTTTTCGTAATTTTGTACATTTTCGTGAATATTTCACCATTGAGTGTGAGGATTGATACAAAGTTGGCATTTTCTGTTGGGGATATGTATTCTCAATATAATTCAGCACGATATTTATGATTCTCACCCTACTAAGGCGAATAAGAATGAGAAATATGGAGCTGGGTCGAATTTTTTAAATTTTTTTTTTCATCAAAAAAACGCTATAACTAAAAAAGCTCAACTCGGATTCGCGGGGACTTTTCACACTTTATCCGCAATGTGTGTCCCGGAAACATATAAAAAAATCAGCTTTCTCCGATTTTTTTCCTTACTTTCTCATTTTTATGTCTAATGTGCCTGGACTATATAAACAGAAAAATAATTCCAAAACACTTGCAATTGTTAACTTGTTGCATCATGTTGATTGTTGATTGTCACACGAGAGTCACATAAACAGTAAACACAATACACATGTATTCCTTGTCAGTCAGGCATTTCATAGGTTTTCAAGTCCTTTTTGGACGAGAGTCACGAGACACTTGCAATTCCCGCAGTTGCACAAACTACTCATCTGTTGGTATTGGGGAAGGTGGCACTTCCCAACATTGTCATGCAAAAAATGATATTAGCTACTGTATGAGGTAATAGATGATTTTGTATTGAAGTAATAATGTCTCATGTAACACTGAACAAGCACTCGCTTGGCACACTAGTAGCAACTGTGCACATCAACTTTTTCACCAATTCAGACATGTATGGAAGCATATCTTTATATAACTTCCACCAATTAAGTGGGTTAATATTTATCCCAGCGCATGGCAGGGCATTGTACTTACTTATTTTTGTCATTGCGATGTCTGAATTGCTCGAATTATGTGACATGTGTGCGCCAAGAATGGTGCCAAGAAGATGGCCAAGTCCTTTCTTTTTGCATGGTGTCGATGCTGTCGGAACCCTAACACCTGGCACCACAGAATCACTTCCACAAGTATCTGATGTCTGTGCTTTTATACACCCGATTAACCCTGTAAGTTCTGATGTCACCTTTGCCGCAATAGTTGATCTCGCCTCCAACTTGTGACCGAAAGCACGGAAATGAGAGTCCACATATGACCTCATGTCCACTTGATTTTCGTCATCTTTCATATCGAAGTATTTGTTCATCTTCAGGTTTGCTTGCTCCTTGAATTTCTTGATTTGTAAAGTCGTTTACTTTCGTTTTCAAGGCATGGAAATCGTTCAACATGTAAGAAGTCTCTGCAACATTTGATGCTCGAACTAACATTGTTGCATGTTGCCGCTACTAACTTGTCTCTTGGCAGCTCCCATATGTCTAACATTTCGAGAACTTTGTCAGTGATATTTTTCCATGAGTTTTCTCTGGGAAAAGATACATCTCCAAGTCTAACATTCTCTAATTCCCATGAATTTGAATTGAAATGTACAGTCAAACTGATATATGAATGCATTGCCTTAGATGTCCATATATCAAAAGTAGCACAAAAGTATTTGATCTTTTTTTCAAATAGTTTCTGCACTGTAGCTTTCCTATCGTCGTATAGTTTTGTGATCTCATTGTCCATTGTGTCTCCCGAAGGAACTATGAATCTTGGATTTAAGGTGTAAGAGTACTGTAGAAATCCAGGGTCATTCACTATAGATACATGCTGAATATCTGAACATATCATTTTATCATTTCAGCGAGATTCCGTTTACACTGCGCATATCAAAGACCATCTTTCTTGTAGTATTCTTCTGACCTGAACTCGGATTCACCGACTGCAATTCCTTATGGAAGCGGGATAGATTTGAATGATGATGAGGTTTGAGGATGTCTTTTTTACATAGTTCAACATGGATGTGTGTCTATTGGCTGGTGGTTCAATCACTGTATCGAAAAATGTCTTTATGGTGCCTCTTAAAATGTGTTGGACTGGCCACCACCACTTTTCTTTATTTTTTCTTCACATTTTACACATCGGAAAACACCAGCTGCATTATTCTTTTCTGAATACACATACCTACATAGTATATACCGGGAAAGAATATTTTGCCAGGTGTGAGTCCCATAGTGTTCTGTGTTTTGATATCATTCCTGTACTTGTCACCGTATTAGAATTACCGAGCAATTCATTAATGTCCTAGATTGAATATCATTCGACTCTCTAGAAGGCTCCATGATTATTTTAAATTTTAACAAGTGGTTATGCTATAAGTTAAACAAACGAACGGTAGGTAGAGTTACTGAATTACAAATGATTTATTTGGAACCATCTGGCATCTGCCAGCAGCCCAACACTCAAGTCAGTGAATGTTTGCCATGTGACCTCATCGTGATTGAAGATTCTTAGTTTGTTACTAAACCAAGCAAGTTCCAATCAGGGCATTCTCTGAAGTCAGTGGAATCAAAAGACCGAGGCAGTACTCGGTAGTCATTGTCGTTTGATGTCACTGACATCAAAAGCTGTTATGAGATCTCACACCAGATGACCAGACATTTGCGACACTGTGTATTGAAACGATTGACTGGTGATTAGAGTGTCGGATTTCCGCACCAGATAACCCCAGTACTTATGCTAGACATACATCTATGTATTAAAGTCTGCGACCCAGCCATGTGTGGACCGGTCCAAAGCAGTCCAATGACGGCGGTCCGGTCTGTGGTCTGGCCCTGGACTGTAACTGGAAATGTTCAACAATGTTTGTCTCAATCAAAAACATAGCTTTTCACCCCTCATCGGAATAAGCTTGTTCCAATGAGGGGTCATAAGCTATGTTTTTGAGACAAAAAATAAAAACAAAATCGAATTTGAATGGAGATTTTTGCAATAAACTGTATTTATGAGTTTCAGTTAAGGCATGAACACTTTAATTCAAAACTACATTAGTTTCTTTTGTCCCAATTTGTGTTTCAATTAGGAAATTAACACTTGAATCTAAAACTATGTTTAGTTTCTTTTGTCCAATTCGAGTTTCAATTAAGGGATTAACTGTACTGAAAGAAAACCAATTAACTTGACTTGCTGATCTAACTCATTCACTTCAAACCTTAGAGACGATACATTTCAAAAACTAATGATGGTAAAATGCAATAGTCACATACCCCCATAAGATGTGCTAATGTAAAAAAAGGTATATGTTAGTCTACACAAAATAAATTAATTAGTTCTCAGGCAATTCTTTTTTCAAATCAGGGAATTATGTGAGTTTGCAATATATTTGACTTGTTATAATTTATGAGAGCGTGCCTATAGGCACTCTCTCATAAATTGTAACAAATCAAATATATTGCAGCACAAAAAAATAAATATACATCTGATGCATCAATGAAAAAAATTAAAAAGTTTAGAGTCTCCTGAGTTTGTACTAATATTGTAATACACTGAAAGACAGTAAAAAGGTTCAATTCCATTAGGGATTGCGTTATTTTTTTGCCTAAGTTTGAATTGTTTTTCTCCAAAAAAATGTGTCATAAGATGTGCTAATGTACAAAAAAGATATGTACATATTTTGTTTGTTTTTGTTAGAATTGAAAGTTGAAAGTAATAAAGTACATGTATGGATCTTCACTGAGTGTTTCTTGTTATTTCATATTGCAATAAAGTATACACTACATTGAGGGTGGATTACGGCCAAATCACCTGACAGTTGTATTTTCCACCAATATAAATTCATAATTTCTGAGAAAGGGCTTAAAAAACACTTGCAAATGTTCTGTTGATAGACCTCCATGCTAACCCTGGGGTCCACCAAAAGATAATTTGTCAGTGATTTCTCCAAAAAGTTGTGAAAAGTAATTGAAAGTAATTAAAAGTAATTAATTACTTTTCAAAAAGTAATTGTAATTGTAATTAATTACTTTTAAAAAACAAGTAATTGTAATTGTAATTGTAATTGCATTTTCCCAATGTAATTGTAATTGTAATTAATTACTTTCAATGTAATTGACCCCAGCCCTGATTCCATATCAGGGATTCTTGTACCTTCTTTGGGAAAGGGTTTGGTGTCCATGCAATTGGGAAAATTTGTGTCATGAAGGCTCCAATTCTGAATTTGTTTGGAAGAAGAAACGAACAAAGAATAAGTAATGTAACCTTCATATTAAATTGAAAACATTACTACAGAAGCTACTACATTTATAGTACATGTAGTCAGGGTATTTTTGTTTTTAACCCTTAAGTCCTTAGATTAATTTTAAAGTATTTATGGCCTTTTTCTGCTTACATAGTTATTGATGACTTGGCAGTGGTTCTACATCACTGCTGGCTGCCTATACAGGCAGCCAGCAGTGATGTAGAACCACTGCCAGGGAAAATTCAGTCTACACACAAGAGTAATAAAAAAGATTACACAAGGGAGCACCTGCTTCAATGCAATATAAAAGTGGCGGTTTGGGGCGATATGGGGGCTTAAGGGTTAAAAATTTTATTAGCAGGTTCCATCTTGGTTTCAAAAAGTGATGGTAAATAGTGAATATAAAGCCAATATGAAAGAAAAATGGTTATCATTTGGACATTTTTGTGTAGCATTTTGCGATGCGAATCCAGTCATCAAATACCCTGGTAGTAAGTTTTATAACAAATAGTTGCTTGCAATAATGATCAGTTTTTGTAATCTCTGTTAAATAACATGTTCTTATACTATTAAATGATGAAGATATTCATGAATTTTGCTACACTTCGACAGTCTACATTCTGTTGCTTTGCAGTTGTCTCTGGGCAAGTCTTGACTGCCTATATAGGCAGCCAAGACTTACTTGCCTATATAGGCAGCCAAGACGTACATAGAAACAACTGACAAGGTTCTTGGGATGTACAGTAACTTGCAAATGTATCTAAAACTGCCTGTTGAGGTACCTGTTTTGTTGCAGTAAAAGGTGATTAAGTCAAAATTAGGCCTTCAACGGCTTCAAGAGTTGAAGAAGAATTAAATTTTTATTTGAATGAGAACTGAGATTGGGAAATTTTTTGTTTGAATTTGGAAAAATCATGCCAAAATGCCATTGGTAATGGGCCACATATTCACCCCCTGTAGACACCTAAAGAATACCTGCATATTTTTATGATTGTGTTACCTAATTAAGTTCCAATGAAAAATTATTTCCTGTGGATGATAATCACTGTATAATCATAATTACATGTTGCTCTGATATCTATGACTGTCATTGACACTCAGAGGTTCTTGTGTCTGTAACAATTTGTGAAAAGTGAAACAATGAAATGCACAGTGAGAAGATCTTGAGCACAAAAAATAATCTCAACCTAAATTAATAATTGCAATTTTGCCTCCAAAAATCATAGAATTCTGACTGTTAATTACATGTACTAGTCACTTCCCACAGGTGGGCAATATTTCCAAGGATGCAATAATATTAGATTCCAAACACTAATTATAGGAATAATCATCAAAACATTAATTAATGAACCACCAGGTACAGCCTGGTGCTTCATTAATTAAAAAAAATTGCTGTTGCTGATTTTTATTACCTGGCAGGGTTCATACAGCTCTTGAAAACCCTTGAAAATGAGTTTTTTCTTGAAAAACCCTGGAATTTGAAATTAGCCCTTGAGAAACCCTTGAACTTTCAGAAATCTCTTGAAAAACCCTTGAATACCAAGCTATTTCCTGGGCATTGTAAATATATGTGTACTCACCTTTTACTTGTTTGTTGCGCTTGTGTCGCTCAGTTAAAAAAAAATATAAAAAAGTATGGAACTTTTTACCAAGATTACTGTAACACAGATCACACTTTGGGTTCCAGTACTTCCTGACTTCCAAAGTCAGATCTGTGCCACATGCATCTTAGATTTTTAGAGCTCAAACAACAAGCTGGATACTATATGTAGCCCTTGAAAAAAAAGAAGAGGGCCTTGAAAAATCTTTGAAAAACCCTTGAACTTTGTGAGCACATTTTTGTATGAACCATGCCTGGTAAACACATGCATGGACATCACTGCCCCAGCATGGATTAATAATCAATAAACATGTTCTAGCTTTTTGTTTAATGATTTGAGAGAGAGAAAGAGGGAGTCAGTGAGAGCTGTCTTATATATATCAATTAGGGTTTTATTGTTTTAACAATATGCAATCCCAATGCCACAACATATATGTAGTTCTACTTTTGGCACTCTGTTATGGCTATCGCAGACAAGCCAGAAAATAAGCAGACTGACATCTGCAAAATGAGGTCCCCAGTGGGAAAATTTAGTAATGCTACCCTGCATAGCAGGGTAGCATCACTAAATTTACCCTCTGAATCTCAATCTGAATCAGGGTCTCAAAACTAAACAGAAAGAGGTACCCAGAGGATAAATTGGGCCACTGTATGGGATATCATCAAATTCACCCTCTGGGGACCTCATTCTGCAAATGTCAGGCGGCTTATTTTCAGGCCTGATCGCAGGTTAAGAAATTGATTTTTATGTCCTGCGACTAAAAATCGAGGGACATATTGTTTTACCCCCATCTGTTTGCACATAGGGTGCAAGATTTGTCTGCCTAACTCCTTTACAGTTTTCAAGTTTGAACCTTTGTATTTTGCAGGTATTTATACATGTACCAAAGGTGTGCTTATTGCCAGGAATTTGATTTTGTTCCATTTTGCACAAAATTACAGGTTGTTGAACTTTGTACATTTTTGTGAAATTTGGAAAATAGGGTACAAGGTTTGTCCGCCTAACTCCTCCCACAGTTTTTAAGCTAGAACCTTTTTATTTTAAGGGTATTTATACCTGTTACAAAGGTGTGCATATTGCCAGGAATTTGATTTTGTTCAATATTTCACAAAATTACTGAATGTTAAACTTAGTACATTTCTGTGAAATTTTTAATATAATGTACATGATTTGTCCAGCAAACTCCTCCCACAATACATATGTAAATTAAAGTACATGGTAGAATTAACAGGGGCGTCATATGTATCTTACAGACACAGCACATGTACAAGTAACAAATCACTGTTTGTTCTTCAACCTCCTGTGTCCATGTGCTATGCAGGAGCATGTGTTAGTCTGGTTTTTGTTGGCATCAGAGTCAGTTCACAACTTTCTGATGGGTAAGATAATATTCATTATCAGTTTCCATGTTTGAATGACATAAAATCTCTAAAAAAGTTTCAAGTGGGATGAACTGTCCTGATATTTGGAATGAAGCATCTCAGACGAATTGGACGGATTGTCCCGGGATGAACAGGTTTTGGGATGAAATGTCCTGTAACCCTATAAGTTTGCTCCAAGGTGACCATGACCATTCTTTTCATCATTGTTAAGTCCAGTTCTGGAGTTTGTGGAGAAAAGAAAACCCCCAAAATCTTGATCCAGATATTTTCAGTTTGAGACCTGTGTACAGTATACCACATGGATCCTTTGTGGTTCTAATATTTCATAAGGAACAGTCCTCTAAGGCCTATTTCACGACCATGACCTGTTCAGGGGTGAAAGTCCCAATTTCTGTATGTTCCATACTGGCCATACTGAGATTTGAATATGGATTTCAATGTGCTTAGTCCTTAAGTCCCCATACAACCCCAAACTGCTACCTTTGCATTGCTTTAAAAAAGTATCCCCCAATGGCGGTTTATTCCCAACGAGATGAATCCCAACAAGACGAATGCCGAAAATGGTCATCCCAACAAGATGAAACCCAACAAGACAAATTTAATTAAAATAACTATATAACCCTATTTTGAGGTTTTCCATCATAAACTGCTAACACGGCTTACTTTTGGACAAAAAGATTTCAATTAACTGGTTGAGTACTGGAAGCCCATTTTGGGGCTTTAATCTGAAGTGTGGGTACCAGAGCTAAAAGGCATCATATTCTGTGGATGTACTTCAAGACGCTGTTTGCTACAGTTTTTAGCTCATCTTGACAAAGCCAAGCTGAGCTAATCTCATCACTCTCCGTCTGTTGTCCATCCGTCACCTGTCAACACCATGTTTTGGTCTTCTCCTCCAAAACCTCTGGGCCAATTCTAGTGAAAGTTTGTGTGACTGATGGTCCCAAAGGGGTATTGCAGTTTTGTTCAACGTAACATTCCCAGCCCCATAGGGCGAGTGTGGGAGAAAATGCTCCAAAATATTTTTAAAATATTCTTCTCATGAACCAGTGGATACAATGACTTGATATATATTATGAAGCTTCCTTTTGAGGTGTAGAATTAAGTTTGTTCAAACGAAGTTCGTGAAGCAATATTTGGCTTTGTAATGGTAGGGGTAAGATTTTTGGCTCCGCCCCAAATTTCTATTTTCTGAACTGATTGTCTGATTTGACATGTGGTATTATTGGGTCATAAGTACATGTACTTGACTCGTGAAAAAAAAAGAACCCCAGGAGCTAAAAATAGAAATATTTTCAAACGCCCATATTTCCCAAACCTCACAGAACAGAGGGCTGTTATTTGGTATGAAGCATCCTTAGGGCCAGTAGGATTGAATGGTAAAAAAAAAAAATTGCGATTGGTTATGTTGGGTGTTCTGTAGAGGGCATCGAAAAAATGCTGAGTCAGCATATTTGCAAAAATTTTTAAAAAATCTTTTCTCCAGAACATATCATCAGAATCTTTTGATATTCGTATGCAGCATTCATAGAGGAGGTCAGATACAAGTTTGTTAAAATAAAGACCATTGGTTCATATTTGGGCTCCATACAGGAGCCAGAATTTTTAACTTAGGGTAATATGGGGAATATTCTTCAAAAATCTTCTTCTTCAGAACCACCAGTCAGAATCTTTTAATGTTTGGTATACATCATTGTTATGAGGGTCAGATTCAAGATTGTTCAAATCAAGTCCCTAGGTTAATATTTGGGCTTCGTACGAAAGCCCAAATTTTATCTTTGTTCAATATGGATGATAATTTTAAAAAATCTTCTTCTTCAGATCCACCATTCAGAATGCTTTGATCCTTGGTATGCAACATCTCTAAGGGGGTCAGATTCAAATTTGTTCAAATCAGATCCCTAGGTTTATATTTGGGCTTGCTATGGTAGCCCGATTTTAACTTAATGTAATATGAGGAAATTTCTTTAAAAATCTTCTTCTTCGGATCCAACAGTTGGAATGCTTTCATATTTGGTACACAACATCTTTAGGGAAGTCAGGTTCAATTTTGTTCAAATTGAGAACCTGGGTTAATATTTGGGCTCCATATGGGAACCTGAAATTTAACTTAGTACAATATGATGGAATTTCTTCAAAAATCTTCTTCTTCAGATCCGCTAGTCAGAATGCTTTCATATTTGGTATACAACATCTCTAGGGGGGTCAGATTCAAGTTTGTTCAAATCGGATTCATAGGTTAATATTTGGGCTTGCTATGGTAGCCCAAATTTTAACTTAGTGCAATATGAAGAAATTTCTTTAAAATTTCTCTTCAGATCCAACAGTGAGAGTGCTTTCATATTTGGTACACAACATCTGTAGAGAGGTCAGGTTCAATTTTGTTCAAATCGAGAGCCTGGGTTCATATTTGGGCTCCCAGTGGGAGCCAGAATTGGCCATTTTGCTGAAGAATTTGAAGTTTTGTATTCAGTACCCTCTAGAGGTGTGTAACTAAGATTAATCCACATAGGTTGTATCAAGGGGCTTCATAGGGGAGATCTACATTTTACATCAACTGAAGAAAAGGCATGATGCCCGGATTATTTTTGTCACTCCTGTGGGGCTCAAGGATTGACAGTGTATCCTATGGAGATGGATTGCTTAATGTAGACTCATTCTTGGACTCTGTTTATATTGTTTCTTGGACTCTGTTTATATTGTGTTCTGTTCAAGATGAGCGCTTCAGGCCTCTTGTTTTATATCTTTTTTATCAACAAAACTCCCAAACACATGAATAAAATAAAACCCTAAAATACTTCAGATAGCAAACATTGTAATGTAAACGTTCTTTTTAAAGTAAACTTCCCACATATTTGATGAGAAAATTTTTTTTGTCTTGTTGGTCTTTGTCTTGTTGTGATCATCTTGTTGGGATCATCTTGTTGGGATATTTTACCAATTCATCTTGTTGGGATGACAACCATATCATGTGACCCCTCGTTGACAACCAATGGCATGCTTCCTTAAGAACTCAACTGGTAGGCAGCATTTATCTTTACAGTGTTTTTACATGACTGTTGGCTGCCAATACGGCTCTGGGTAAGTCGCCTCCACATATATTTCTGGGTCAAATCGCCCCTGGTTGGGGCAAGTTGACCCACTTTTGGGGGCGAGTTGACCCTCCAAAAAACTTTATTTTTATAATTTTTATATTTTTTTTTAGTAAAAAACAGACAGTTATGGAATGTTAATTTATGTACTTACCTTTAATAATAAGAAAATCCTGTTCAAAATAAATAAAATCCTTTATGCAAATTTTGAATCCACCACACAAAGCACACATGAAAGAATAATAATTCCTTTCCAAGAATATGAAATTTAACACAAAAGTTAAAAAAAAATCATAGGCCTATTCACTGACTGAGGAGAAAAGTATCCTTTCAGTACCCAGACATCTAAGCTAATGATTCAGAAATAATAATTCTAATCTGTGTTTGTTTAAACAAGCAATCTGATGATCCATGAGTGTGATTATGGCTGATGACATTTCATTAACCCTTTACCCAATGCAGATGATATCAAAATTTATTATTTTAAATATCATTTTTTTAAATTTTTCAAAAGATTTCAACAAAACCATATCATGTGACCCCTTGTTGGAATGAGCTTGTTCCTACGAGGGGGCACATTATATGGTTTTGTTGAAATTTTTTGAAAAATAATATTTTTTCAATTGCTGAATTTGCATATTACGCGGGTGGATGCAGCCGATTTGTTAGGGAAAGGGTTAACAGCTCTGAAAAGAGGAATCATGAATAATTTTTTTGTTTAAACAAGCAATCTGATCAATGAGTGTTTTTGGTGGCTTGTGATTGTGGCTGCCAACTGTTCATCAAGATCAACAGGAAACACCTGACAACAACACAAGTTCTGTTTTGAATGCACCTGAAAGTCCAGGTGACAATACATCTTTGAATGTACCTTCTTTAGAGATAAGTTTTGACATGCAACACTATAATGTAAATAATTGCCCCGAAACAGAAACATCAATTGAGGAGCCCCATTTACCAGAGAGTTTACCAGAAGATGCACCAACAACAAACACAGAAATGCCAAATGGAAGTCAACGTGTTGGTGGACTTTTGGTATCCAGTGAAGGTTATTCTTATGCAGTGAAAGGTAAGCCATTCATCTTACGTGAAATAGAATCTTAAATTTTAACACTGTTGTTAATTTCTTATATTTATATAACATTTATAACAAAATAAATTATATAAACCATAGATAAATATTGATGTAAATTATTGCATAGTTGTATATATTTTGTTATTGTGTTCTAGTTTTAATAAATAAAAAGTATGGTGTGTATATTTGTTATGTATTTTGTTATTATGTTTTAGTTTTAATAAATAAAAATTACTTGTTTAATCTGACCAGTCTTACGTTATTAAGTCCTTCCAGTGCAACACATTTTTTTTTTTTTTTTTGGGGGGGGGGGGGGGGGGGTGGACTTGACCCGATGTATGGGGGCGACTTGACCTGGTGGCGGCTTGACCTGGTGGCGACTTGACCTGTTCCCGCCAATACAGGCATGCGGAAGGGAGACATATTGTTTTAGTGCATATTCTTCTTCTTCTTCTTTTTCTTCTTCTTCTTCTTCTTCTTCTTCTTCTTCTTCTTCTTCTCATACAAACTTTATCTGGGGCATAACTTTTTTGTCTTTTGACCTAGACCTTAGATATATGGTATGTGGATGTATCACCATGAGCTGGTGTGTAGTGTACCATAGTGACCTTCATGTGGCCTTGACCTTTGACCTGAAGGTCAGATTTATGTGCTTTTTGAAGGGAAACTTCGTCTGGACCAGAACCTTTTTGTCTTTTGACCTAGACCTTAGATATTTGGTTTGTGGATGTATCACCATGAGCCGGTGTGTAGCGTACCCTAGTGACCTTCATTTGACCTTGACCTTGACCTTTGACCTGAAGGTCAGATTTATGTGCTTTTTTAATTTCTCTTTTGAGCTAGACCTTAGATATTTAGTATGATTGTCAATATTATTCATGTATATATAATTTGCAGTGCATTAAATAGAAAGGAAGGAGAGACATATGTTTTAGTGTGCTAAAACAGTTTCTAGTTATAAAATTGATTTGAAACTCTCCTAATATCTAAGGTCAGTTTTAAGCATCAGTAGCAACAGCAGAGGTATTAATGGAGTGTGTGTGGGGTGCCCGCACAAAAAGAGGATTTGCCCTACTTGCCTCAACCTTGCTCATCGTACCCACCTCCTCTCCCCCTCCACAGACACACACACACACTTGCCCATGTTAAGAAAAAACTGGACATACTGCATATACTTACATGTATTTTCCATTAACTCCTTGCATGCTGCTGGCAGATATTCCTGCCCAGAACAAGTAATTCCCTGTTATTAAAATAAGAAACTTTGAGCAGATTCAACAAAAGTTTTCCCTCCACATTGTAGCAACATTTCAACAGTGATTTCTTGCATCAAATTTTAATGAAATTTTCATCATATCTTGTCATGGCTGCTGTACAGCAGCCATGACTAGATTTGATGAAAAATAGTTTAAAAATTCTCAGCAGGTTAAGAGTTAAACATCGATTTAAATATTAACTGAACCTTATTTGAAAAACTGTGCCTGTGGCTGTGACAATAATCATATCTGAAATTATTGCCACAGCCATATTTGAAAAACAGTGTCTGTAGCAATAATTACATACATACCAAATAAATGCTGTCATATTTGGTGCAAATGAGGGGTCACATGAGATGGTTTTATTGAAATTATTTTTTGTAAAATATGAAGAAAAAAAATTGAAATTACAAATTTTGATATTGTGTGAATTTGGGTAAAGGGTTAAAAGAAAATCTTCCCTCAAACTACTGCTCCAAATGCTTCCTTATGTGATACCTAACATCTTAGTAAGGATAATATACAGGTTTGTTGAAATCAAGTCTGTGTGGGCCTATTTACATGTAGGATTGCAATGGGGTTCTCTAATTTTAACATGGTGAATGAGGAAAACAATATATAAATCATTTTCTATGAACCACTTATCCAAATGCTTCCATGTTTAGTATAAAACATCTATGTACTACTATTGAACACCTTTGGGATACAGTAACTCTCAATTCCTCTGATAATGCATAAGAATGCCAAGCTAACTTTCAGCTAATAGGCCTCCAGAATTAACCTTTGCTTGGAATTCTTATGCTTTTTCACACACAAGGAAGTATTGTCTGCAATATCTGGGTGTAAATTCTACTCTATGGGTGTTTAGTGGTAAAACACTTGCCACATACTGCAAGTATTTTAACCCATTTCAATCATAATGGCCCAAACTGGCCAGGGCAGTATGAAAAATTATCACAAACTGGTAGGGCTGCAATGATATGTTTTCTCACTATACGATTCGTATGACAATAGTATCCCCACTACACGATATGTATCACGATACACTACCACTTATCGAGTGTCACCACCACAATCATCAAAACTTCACAAAAAGTGATTTGCTTATTGCCATTGTGTGGTTGGATCTTTCTATTGCTTATTCTTGCTGGTGCAGTAGAAATGTGAGGACACATAACAGCAGATTTGCTTCTTATGTCCTCACTTTTCTTCTGTGCTGGTGAGTGGAAAGAAAAGTCTGATATCCACCAACACATTAGCCAAATAACAATCATCATACAGTCGGGATCAGTTAAATTCCTTTCAATGAAATTAGATTTCTTTTTGACTGCAAAACATTATGACACACTCTTGTATGTTCTTGGAATTTTTTATTTGTATCTTCATAGTGTTATATAATGATTTAAGAGTGAGGTTAATGGTTTGCGCTATTTGATGCAAATGATTACTCGAAAACAATGTAAATTCAAACTTCTATAAATCTGATTTCAAAAGGAAACTTCATATAATAGATGCCAGTAGTCATTGATGTAACCATATTAGAATGGTCATTAACAAAATATTCATGAAATTTTTGGTTCGTGTGTATCATGATACAGTGCAAGCATATCATCATATGTATCATCAGAGAATGAATCGCGATGCATTCATTTCACGATTAATCGTTGCAGCCCTACAAACTAGTTTAAATATTTTCATATTTTCTCTTCCAAACATAGCTTATTGTTCCTTTTTGAGCTTGTTCCATTGATGTGGCATAAGTTATGTTTTGGAAGAAAAAAAAAATCTATTTCTTAATCCTTTATCTAATGTAATAATAATATCTGGTCAACACCATTTCCAAACATTACCATTCGTATTTTATTTTGTGGTTCCATTTGCTAATCATACACAACAGAACAACTTTCAAAGGACAAGGGCAAGTTGGCAAACATATGCAACTAAATAAAAAATTGATGGTGAATTGGGCTAAAAATAGATACGTAACATGATATATATATATTATTACCACCATGTGGGTTTCCAAGCTGGTGTATTAATGTCAAGACCTCGTCTCTGGGCATATATTGATTAGTCTGTTAGCAGGAGTCGATATATGATCCCGAGATGGGGTTGAGACTTCAATAGACCATCTCCCAAACCCATTTGGTGGTAATAACCAATTTCCAATTTATTTTACAATAGCCCCCACTTTCTTTACTTGTTCGCATATATTTTGACAATCATTCAGCATATTTGAATTGAATTTTTATGAATGAAGATTGTGATGTCATGGAATTATGTTCTTGAGCTGTGCATGATGTAATACCCATTCATTGTTGCACTTGTACTACAGGTATAACCACAGAAGTTTATAGTTGTGTTTCAGCTGTATGTTTCATTGTTTTCTTTTTCAGGCTTAACGCATGGTAGGCCTATATAAAAATATCATCATGACAAAAAATGATCTAATTTATTTCGCTGAGGTAGCAAACAACATTCCATAAATTGTAGAGAAAAGACCCTGGTGGTCTTAAAATCAAAACGTCTTAGATGATATCTACACTGACAATATGCCACTCAAGCTCTGTTGTGTCTTAGACAACTTGAATCTAACGTCCGTAACAATGCTGTACAGCAAATATCAAAAGATTTTGAAAGGTGGATCTGTTATGGTGTGAAATCACAATAATGGTAACAGAAAGAAATCTGAGAATCAGCAACAATAACTTAAATTCAACTATACTGAAATTTAATAATAAAAAAAATAATATGAAAAGAAAATGATACAAAATCTTTTACACTTTTTGGTTTACAGAAAAATAAAAACAGAAATACTTATCAATTAGTCCAAAATAAAGTTCAATAGAATCCAGTTATGAAGAAACTTTCCAGCTGGTATTGTAATGTCCAAGAATGTGTCTGCAGAAACAGTATCCAATAAATTGTAATGAAATGAAAACTCAAAAATTTCAGAAATCTGCAATAAATTTCAATATTAAAAGCACTTAGCAAAATTCAAAAGGAATTAATATCTAATAAGTATTGGCATCACAATTAGTTTTAAAATAATCCAATAGGATCCTGGCTTTTCTCAAAAGTAAATTCTCATTCGCAAGAATAAATTCTCTTCAAAAATTCTCTTTTTGGAAACACTTTTCCAATACACGAAGATGCACAAATTTCAAGATATTCCATTGAATATATAATAAATTCTCCACTTCTATAATAATGCACTGTCCTGTAATAATAACATCCAATATTCGATGAATACTGAATGCATAAACAAAGGAATTCTCAGTGTGGTGTATATGAATGAATGCCTTGTGAGATTAATAGAATGTCTCAATTCTGTTGACGGGTTATTTATATAGTCTTCAGATAGAAAGTTCTACGATAAGAAATTTCTCCAATGTTCTATTTTCTATTAATTATACCCCCACTTTCGAAGAAAATGGGGGTATACTGGATTACATGTATCCATGCATCCGTCCGTCCATCCGTCCATCCGTCCGTCCGTCCGTCCATGCATCCGTCTGTCTGTCCATCCATCCGTCCATCCATCTGTCCGCACACACAAATGACTACTTATGTGGCTACGAGTTAGTAAAACAGGATACTTATGTGGTTAAAGTCTGTTACGTGGCTAGCCACGTAACAGAATCTCTTATTTTGGGGGGGGGGGGGGGGGTTGGATAAATGTAGAGTAGGGTTAGGGCATTCCAGGGTGGGGTTTAGGAGTGGGGTGATGCGTGGTGGGGGTCAGTGAAGGGGTGTTAAGAGTTATGTGGCTAGGGTTAGTGTTAGGGTTAGCTTAGGGTTAGAGGTGGGTAGGGTTAGGGTCAGGTTAGGGTAGGGTTAGGGTTAGCTGACCCCCAAAAAATTTTCCCCCCAAAAACATGTTTTATTATGTTGGACATGTGCTTTAGGTTAGCCACCTAATATGTCCATAAAATAGCCACATAAGTAGTCATTTGTTAGAACGTCCGTCTGTCCGTCCATGTGTGTATATTCATAACTTAAGTAAATTATTATTTTTTATAATATTTGTTGGTCATAGGTATACCCACACTAGTTATTTTTTTTTTTTATTACTTGTTCACTTAGAAATTGTGTCCGTCCGAGCCAAATTTTGTCTGTTCAGCCTGTATCTCGGGTATTGAATGTTCTATTGCAGTGAAATTTGCCATGAACACTGCTTATGGTATAGGCTTTAAAAAAAGGATTCAACGATATTTCTCACATTCTCCTTTTTAGAGTTATCCCCCTTTTTTGACTTAGAAATTGTAGGAAATAGACATTATTTGTCTGTTCAGCCTGTATCTCAGGTATGGGTTATCGGATTTCAGTGAAATATGCATGCAGTTTGCCTATGACAAAGGCTTCTGCAAACAATTTACCATACCTTTTGACTTAGAAATTGTTGGAAATTGTTGAAAACTTTCGAACAAAATGGAAGGAGGTATACTGGATTGCGTCCGTCCATCTGTGCATCCGTCCATCAATCCGTATGAGAATATTCATAAATAATATTTGTTGGTCATAGGTATAGGCGGTACACCACATGGGGGTATGCACCGGACGAAAGTCCAGCTCTTGTTTTTGATTGGTTGATTAAAGTCACTTCATTTAGCTTGTAGATGATTCTGTCTAATTTCATGTAAACAAGTGTGACCCACTTAAACAATAGGTGAGCTAAAAATAGATTCTGTGTAACAGTACCTGTAAACCTATTGTTAGGTACATGTACATTCAAAGGCCACTCAGTGCAAATAAGTATTCACACAAGCCAGAATCTACTTATTATAAATAACAAAAATACTTTAAGAAAAATATTAATTGTGTATAAATATTAACCAAGGACATATCAATTCTGATATTATAATAGGGGACCATAACACTGGTGTTGGCTGCATTGGAATAGACATTAATGTCATTTGTGTTTTCTTCAATTTTATAATCAAATGGGTAATGCTTCAGGTATTTGACATTTCTAAAGTAAAAGGAGCATGTTGACATGTTACCAAGCCTGAAAATAAGCAGACTGTCATCTGCAAAATGAGGTCCCAGAGGGTGAATTTGGTAATGCTACCCTGCACAGCAGGGTAGCATCACAAAATTTACTCTCTGTGAACCTCAGTCTGAATCAAGGTCTCAAGCCAAAACAGAAAGATGTACCTAGAGGATAAATTGGCCCACTGTATGGGATAGCATCAGCAAATTCACCCTCTGGGGACCCCATTTTGCAAATGACAGGCTGCTTATATTCAGGCTTGCATTTTACTATTTGGAATGTATCCATCTAAATCTGCTCAATCACAATATACTTGAATGCTTTATACTGAGGGGTCAATTTCCCATTGCTTGTAGGGTAGTAAGTGGAAGGCCTAATGTTTTTAGCTCACCAACTTTAGTTGTGTGAGCTTATGGCATGGCTCGATCCAATAATGTTAAAGCTTCTGTTTAGGTCACTTACTCACCCTATTTTCATATCATGGCCTTTATAATGCTGCTATATGATGATTATTATCATTCTACCATGATTTAACCCCTCATACCCTGCATTTTAAACATTTTTCTTGACATTTTTAGTTGCGTTTAGTTTTCTGTTTAGCTCAGAATTTTATGTTTAACTAAGTGTTTAGGTCAGCTGCTGTGCTCCTTCTCTTCCCATGGCACTTATATTCATCATACATGTTCCTCAGTATCATTGTTTGTTCCATGATTAACCCCTCATACTCTGCATTTTAAACATTTTTCTTGGCATTTTTAGTTGCGTTTAGTTTTCTGTTTAGCTCAGAATTTTATGTTTAACTAAGTGTTTAGGTCAGCTGCTGTGCTCCTTCTCTTCCCATGGCACTTATATTCATCATACATGTTCCTCAGTATCATTGTTTGTTCCATGATTAACCCCTCATACTCTGCATTTTAAACATTTTTCTTGGCATTTTTAGTTGCGTTTAGTTTTCTGTTTAGCTCAGAATTTCATGTTTAACTTAGTGTTTAGGTCAGCTGCTGTGCTCCTTCTCTTCCCATGGCACTTATATTCATCATACATGTTCCTCAGTATCATTGTTTCATAATTAACCCCTCATACCCTGCATTTTAAACATTTTTCTTGACATTTTTAGTTGCGTTTAGTTTTCTGTTTAGCTCAGAATTTTATGTTTAACTAAGTGTTTAGGTCAGCTGCTGTGCTCCTTCTCTTCCGATGGCACTTATATTCATCATACATGTTCCTCAGTATCATTATTTGTTCCATGATTAACCCCTCATACTCTGCATTTTAAACATTTTTCTTGGCATTTTTAGTTGCGTTTAGTTTTCTGTTTAGCTCAGAATTTCATGTTTAACTTAGTGTTTAGGTCAGCCGCTGTGCTCCTTCTCTTCCCATGGCACTTATATTCATCATACATGTTCCTCAGTATCATTGTTCCACGATTAACCCCTCATACTCTTCATTGTAAACATTTTTCTTGACATTTTTAGTTGCGTTTAGTTTTCTGTTTAGCTCAGAATTTTATGTTTAACTTAGTGTTTAGGTCAGCTGCTGTTTTCCTTCTCTTCCCATGGCACTTATATTCCTCATACACTAACTTAGTATTTACGTCAGTTTCTGTGTTTCACTTTCAAGAGGTTGTGTTTAGGTCAGCTTTGTCGCATGTTATGAGCTTGTTTGATACAGTTCTTGTGTTTGCCAAAGTTACTATCAAAGAGGAATGTTGGTGAGCTATAGGGCGTTGGCGTCCTTCTTGTTAATTCCACACTGACACAGATATTGCTCTAACTTGAATCCATCACCTTGTCTCATTTTGTCTGCTGTTATCGGACACCAGCTTATGAGGAAACTTAGCCCTGGAAAAGATATCATTCCGAGAGAATGTAAAAAACTCCTTCAGAAGATATGTCCTCAGTCACCATTGCTTCTGGAAATGAAAAGAAATTATCAATCAGAGTCAGTATATATTGTCCTTGGATGGTCTCCATGATGTCAATAGCCACTTTAACTGGTTAAGTCCTAGAAGCCACTATCATGGCTCTGTTGCAAAATGGTAAAAGCAACTTTAGTGGCTTTGCACTGTATGCATTAGCTTCATCTTTGCTCAAGAGTAGAACAAATAATGTTTACATTAAATTGTTTTGTTACAATTCATTCAAGATTGCCTTTTGGCACTCTCCAGTAAATTGTAACAAATCAATCATTTAAGAGTAAAATCTTGCTAAACTAATGCTTCTCTTGTTGGTAGCAATAGAACCTTTGAAAAAAGTACTTGTGTTACAAATTACCTTTGAAAAATAATTTAGCTCCCTACCAGAGAGTGACAGCATCTCAACAGTTTTCGGGGTTGATCAGGTATTTTGTGAGCAGGTATGGCATTTGGAAATCATTTGTTCGATGTCTCTCTTCATATTATACTAATACAGAAGAATTCTGTTAATTGAATATCCATTTTGCCAGTGAAAATTATTCAATTAACAGGAGTGTACAATTAACACGGATTTGGTCAGTTTCCTGTGTTCTGGAGGTAAACTGAGCATTTATTCTATTATATCTTGTTTGACAGAGCTCTATGAGCTCTGTCAAACAAGATATAATAGAATAAATGCCTGTATTGGATGTAGTGAGGCCAAAAAGGTTGATAAATAAGGGGAATTTGGATGTACAATTAAGAGATATTCAATTAAGTGGGCTCCACTGTTATAACTCTCTTGAAGAAGTTGTTTGGTGCAAATCATACCGTGATGTGTTTCATGTGCAAGAGATAATATTTGTAGTTGCAAAGAACTAGGAAGTACATGTACAACTGGTGTACCTTGGAATAACAAGTAATCATGATAAGTCAGAATTTATTTTATTTTCAGAAATCGAGTCAAACTAGGTGCAATACATTTTTGCCACTTTCCATTTTCTATGAAACAGATAATCTTTGTCAGTATTGGGTCAACTTTTGTTGCCTCTTGAACTTGAATCTCGGGTAACATTATTGATTTCAATGATTTTTCACAAATCTTAAGGTCAGACTGGATGTAATCCCATGCAATTGAACAATCTTCTGTTGATGAGAGAGGCAGTTGAGAGAGTCCATCAACTGAATTGTGCAAACGAATGGTATATATTCAATGTCATAGTCAAACAGAAGTCGACGCCACCTTGGCCTCTTGATCCGGAGAGGTAGTGCAGTTGATTCTTGGGCTTAAGCATGCGAATAATGGATTGGTGATCTGTTTGAAGTACAAAATGTTTTTCCCCATAAATACACATAAAAGTTTTCCACTGCCCAAACACAGCTTGGAGCCTCACTTTCAAGCCTGAATATGAGCAATCTGTCATTTGAAGAATGAGATTCCCAGAGGGTGAATTTGGTGATGCTATCCCATACAATGGGCCAATTTATCCTCGGGGTTACATCTTTCTCCAAATTCACCCTCTGGGAACCTCATTTTGCAGATGACAGTCTGATTACTTTCAGACTTGCTCACAATCTGTGAATAATGATGCTCTACCACAGATAGAGACAGACTTGCAAAAACTAGTCTTTTGAGCCATCTGGCTGCTTTTGTATTAAAATAGCACATAACCCAACGGAGCTAGCATCAGTTGACAGATATGTCCCAGCTGAAATGAAGTATAAAGCTAAACACTCTTCTGCCATTAGTTTTGCTTTGAGAAGATGAAATGCTTCATTTGTAGATGAATCCCACTCCCAGGGAATGTTTTTGTAAGTTGAACGTCTGAGTGGTTTCGTAATTGTTGCATAGTCAAGTATGAAATTCTTAAGGAACCCTGCTGTTTCCTAGAATGAACTAATCTCTGAAGCATTTTGAGGAGGTTTGTATTCACTAGGGGTTCAGTTTTACTGGGATCTGGTTTTATACCGGTCGCTGAAATCACATGTCCAATAAAAGTGATGGAATCTAAATCAGGTTCTATTTTTTTTTGTTGAGGATCGATCTTGGTTTCTCACCACGTTTGAAAACATTTTGTAACAAGACTCATCAACTCAGCTTTTGTGGGAGCATGTGTAACAGCAAATATTATCCCCCTGAAAATATTATCTGGGTCATTATATTTTCTAGGAAAATCTGTCCTCAGGACAGAATTTTCTGGGAAATATGATGACAGTTCAGTAAAAATTATCCTCCAAACAATTTCTGACAGAAAGACGAAAATGAAAATATACCAAAAATATGCTTTTAATATATTAATATTCATTTCACTTTTAGTAATACTTAAGAATGCTACTGTCCATTTTTTGTCTTATTTCTCTTTGGTCATAATTATATAGGAATTCTGTAAAAATCAGAGTCATCACTTTCTTCTGACAATTTTTAGCTCAACTTTGACGAAGTCAAATTTGAGCTATTGTCATGGCCCGTCGTCCGTCTGTCCGTCTGTCCGTACGTCAACAATTGGCTATGGCTCGGGCTAGAGGTCGTATTTATGAACCGATCTTTACGAAACTTCTTGTGTACCTTTGTTATGACCCTGGGACGGGAACGAGTGTTTTTAGGTGTGGTCCGAAATTCAAGATGGCTGCCAGTGGCCATTTTGTACCGATGATGCAAAAATCAGTTTTTTGTACAGAACTTCTGTATGAAAGTTCTGATTTGAATAAAGTTTTGTATAAATGTTTAGTACCATGGGATACATCACATATAATACGGGTTTTTTTCTCGTGCGTAAATTATGCAAATTAGACTGACTTTGATTTATTTAGTGTTACTTTCAGAGCTGTAAGTGCCAAGCTGCTATGGCTCGGTCTAGAGGCCGTATTTATGAACCGATCTTCACAAAACTTCTTGGGTACCTTTGTTATGACCGTGGGACGAGAACGAGTGTTTTTGGGTGCGGTCCGAAATTCAAGATGGCTGCCAGCTGCCATTTTGTACCGACGATGCAGAAATCTGTTTTTTGTACAGAACTTCCATATGAAAGCTCTGATTTGAATAATTTTTTGTATGAATGTTTAGTACCATGGGATTCATCACATATAATACAGGTTTTTTTCTCGTACGTAAATTGTGCAAATTAGACTAATTTTGATGTTTTTTGGGGTTACTTTCAGCACTGTAAGTGCAAATGCCAATACGGCTCGGGCTAGAGGCCGTATTTATGAACCGATCTTTACGAAACTTCTTGGGTACCTTTGGTATCACCGTGGGACGAGAACGAGTGTTTTTGGGTCCGGTCCGAAATTCAAGATGGCCGATGGCAGCCATTTTGTACAAAATTAGGTGCAATCAGATTTTTGCACAGAACTTCCATATGAAAGCCCTGATTTGAATAATTTTTTTGTGTGAATGTTTAGTACCATGGGATGCATCACATATAATACGGGTTTTTTTCTCGTGCAGAAATTTTGCAAATTAGATGAACTTTGATTTTTTCAGTGCGACTTACACACAGTAAGTACACATGTCAATACGGCTCAGACTAGAGTCTGTATTTATGAACTGATCTTCACGAAATGTCTTGGGTACCTTTGTTATCACCTTGGGACGAGAACGAGTGTTTCTGGGCGCGATCTAAAATTAAAGATGGCTGCCAGTGGCCATTTTGTACCGAAATTAGGTCTAATCAGTTTTTTGTACACAACTTCTATACAGCTCAGACTAGAGGCCATATTTATGAACCAATCTTTACGAAACTTCTTGGGTACCTTTGTTATCACCGTGGGATGAGAGCGAGTGTTTTGGGGTGTGGTCCGAAATTCAAGATGGCCACCAGCAGCCATTTTGTACCAAAATTAGTGCAATCAGTCTTTTGTATAGAACTTCTGTATGAAAGTTCTGATTTTAATAAATTTTTGTATGAATGTTTAGTAACATGGAATACATCACATATTGTAAGGGTTTTTTTTTCGTGCAGAAATTATGCAAATTAGATGAACTTTGATTTATTCAGTGCAACTTACACAATGTAAGCACACATGTCAATACGGCTCATGGTAGAGGCTGTATTTATGAACCGATCTTCACAAAACTTCTTGGGTACGTTTGTTATCTCCTTGGGATGAGAATGAGTGTTTCTGGGTACGGTCCAAAATTCAAGATGGCTGCCAGTGGCCATTTTGTACCGAAATTAGGTCCAATCAGTTTTTTGTCACAAGTTCTATACAGCTCGTATTTATGAACTGACCTTCACAAAACTTCTTGAGTACTTTTGTTTTCACCTTGGGACAGGAACGAGTGTGTTTTGGGGTGCCTTTGTTATCACTGTGCTATGAGAACAAATATTTTGGGGTTCAGTCAGACCCACTCTGGGACTCAAAGATTTTTTCTAGTTCAGCATCTGACTGTCACCCACCTTTACAATACTTTACCTATACATTTGTTACAGGCAACGGTCAGTATTTATGTACAGACCGTTACAATACTTTATATGTACCTTTGTTATCAGGTCATTACCTAGATGTTTGTCATTGCTGTGTCACATACTATACATGTACATGTCTTTGTCTTGACAAGTTGAGCTACAGTGTCATTGACACTTTCATTTCTAGGAAAGATCACTTATTGTCTCCATAGAGGAATCAATTCTGATGAAGAAGATTTATTGGGAACAGTTCCTGATAGTAGTATGCACGTGGAGGCACTGGAACCACAATCATTTCACTAACAGTGCTGATAATCTTTTTGACAAATTGGCACTGAGGACAATGAACAATGAAATTTTTTACATGATTACATCGATTTTAGAAGTTCATATGTCTTATCTCTGCCCATATGACATGCAACACTTGTGCGACATTGTTTGATGGTTGTTGTTTTTTATCCTCTGTGATGACCTTTCTTTTCTGACCTTTATTTGTGTAATAAATGGCATCTTCTTCAATTCTGAAATTCCTCAATGACCTTTTTTGGTTATCAGTGAAAGCAGTTGGGTACACATGTTTAGAAATAAAATCCCAAAGAACCCCAAATTCACTACAATTCATTTTTCTCAACTGACCTCTACACTCCACTATGTCCCCATGTGGCCAGATATAAAGAACATGACTGACCAACACAAAACAATTCGTGAATGGTGTTCATACCAAAAAAAAAATAACATAAATACATCAGGATGATAAATCTCTCAGGAAGTTTATTCCCCCTTAACCGTTTACCTAACATGAAAAGAAGACGACACTTGCAAACAAAATTCTTAAATAACTGATATTTTTAATTTTTTTGTCTCAAAAACAAACAAGCTCATTCCAAAGAGGGGTCATAACCTGTGTTTTGAGACAAAAAATAATGAAAATCAGGTGGCGATTTTTGTGAATAGCACTGGTCGGTTTTGGCCGTTTCGTTGGGTAGAGGGTTAACAACAGTTACAGTCTTATTTTACAGTTGTGCCAGTGTTATAATACCAGTGTTTACATCTGACTATTTACAAACATTCAACTTATGTTTACATTTTTGGTGAATAATTTTTCCTATTTATTGATAAAATTTCCTCGGGATATTTCATCTGGGAGGATAATATTTCCAGGGGATAAGATCTACTCTTACACATGTACAACAAAGTCATCCAAGAACCAGACAACACCCTGCATGCCAAATAAAACAAAATTAATATAGTCATCAGTTATACTTGCAAGACCAAAGGGAGCTCACTTGAATCTACGTGTATAGAAACCAATATGTGTAATAAATGTTGTTAAGTGTCAGGATTCACTCTCCAGCTCTAATTGCCAAAACTCTTTCTAAGTATCTAAATTAGCAAAGTAACAGGAAACATTCAAGTCATGCAATAAATCGTTAATGAGCAGCTCATGTAAGTTGTCTCCAAAATAACATATCAAACTCTTATAAAACACCTTGACAAGCACTGAATCAAGTCACAGAATGAAATGTTTGCATGTTACATGTTTGGATTACTGCATCTTCCAACAGGCCTTTCATTTTGAAATAATGGAATGGACATTTAGAGCCTACTTTTGTGTTGTTAGAGCCTATAGATTAACATTAAATCTAGTGGTAAAATGTTATTTTCTTGGGGCCTATCACTAGGCCACCAAAAAACATTTTCGAGGCTGATCTCGGAGCATCTCGGCTTCAGCCCCAACAAAATGCAAGATCTGTTTCAAGAAAAGTAGAGCCTGTATGAATTATATTTCAGTGTGGTGGAATTTTGTGTCTAGATCAGCTGTAACATTCAACCCTGGGACAATGAATGTACCATTCACATATCCGCATCAGATGTTAGTTTGGGAAAACTTCCAAAGGCAATATGGGGTGTATCTTAACCACACAACGCATCACGTACTTGGGCCCTTGATAAATTTCCCATCCTAGACACAAGTCCTTTCATCGATATCCTCATCTATGGTGGGATGAGGGTGCCCTGAAATAATAACTGAGCTTTCAATTTGGTGTGTAAGTTTTTTTCTTTTATTCTCTTAGGCATGTTAAAATTGATAATTTTACAATGTTTCTTTTCATTCGACAGTAGAATATGTCAAGAGTATCAATTCTAAAAGAAAAAACCCATTAAATCACTGGACGTATGGTGAAGGAGGGGGGGAAAAGGAAAAACTACACCTCTACAGCTAACAATCTACGGACATCCACTATTTTCCATTTCAAACTCTGTCATGTTTGAATTGGAGTACATAATTTAGGGTCTATTTAATTCTTCATTCAAAACAAGAGGCCTCGGCCAAACAATTTATTACTATTTCCACAAAAACAGCAACAAATTGTTCTATCACTATGCCATAGTGAATTATCTTCTAAATATGTCATCATCCTCACAGCGAACAACTGAACAGTTAATATGGCTCACCGGAGATTAATTTTAAAATTACATTAATAATCCTGGCCGGTGCGAATGAGTTAACGCAGTAAATATTCAACAGAAACTGTTACGTACCTTTGGAATCTTGATCCTTGTTGAATGAATAAAAATTGCCGAAGTTAATCTTTTATGCAACCGACAAACAGATTCACATACAGAAATTGGTTAGCTCATGCAACCTGTGAGACCGCAACCCGATAAAACGATATGAACTAGAGCAAAACAATTTTAAAGTAGCATATAAGCAAACATTTTTGCGACACAACACCTATGGTACAGTACTGTGATCACAAAAGTGGTCAGAGAATTTCGATTGTGACAATATCTCGATCCAACTAAAATTCTCTGCTTACTTCCCTGCAACTCAAAACAATCTCAAATGTCGAAAAAGAAATATGAGAACATTGAATCTGCGATGCTATTATTTTTTTTTTTTTTTTTTGGGGGGGGGGAGGGGTGTTGCAGTCTTGATTCAGCAATATTTTATTTACAAAATCACAACCCACTGTTGTGTGGCACAATTGATTGTGATCTGATCGTAAAAAAAAAAAAACCCAAACACTTTTTTGATCTCCAACATTTTTTTACCCAAACTGGCCTCCAATGAATCCAAACCGGCCTCTACATTTTACCCAAACCGGCCTCCAAAATTTTAGCCTGTCTGCCACAATTTTACCCAAAACAGCCTTCAAAATTTTATCCTGAACATCCGTCACAATTTTATCCAAACCGGCATCCAAGAATTTTACGAGTGGGGAAAATGAAAGGGACAATGTGGGATTGAAAAGAAAAACAAAGACTTTTTAAAGTATGGACATACATATATTAACAGAACTCAAAAGGCTATTCAAACACAAACATGATCTGTGCCACATAATCAAATCAAATGACCATAGTAACAAAAAGCTATACAAACAAACATCATCTGTGACACATAATCAAATCTAATGGCAATACTAACAAAAAGCTATACAAACACAAACATCATCTGTGACACATAACTCATAGGATAGCAACTGGAATGGTTGTATTTTATTATTTATATTTTTCTACAATGTCATGAAAAGCTACTAATAAAATGTTGTCTGTGGTGTGTAAATATTTGGCGAGTGTGCATAAAAATGCACAGAGGCCGGTTTGGGTAAAATTATGGAGGCTGGTATGGGTAAAATTGTGGAGGCAGGTTTGACTGGAGGCCGGTGTGGGTAAAATTGTGGAGGCAGGTTTGACTGGAGGCCGGTATGGGTGTAATTCGCCTGTTCTATGAAATCCCCACCTACAGCGACACGAAACCATGCGGGAAATAAAAATCTGTTCCACACAAATGTGCTGTTGACAGACTATTTTTGGATGATCACATCATCTGTCAAAACTTAACATAACCCCACCTACTTGGAATTTCCATTTGACCTACAATCACAGAATCCGTGCAGTTTAAACGAAGCATTTGTGCTCTAAGTAATAAGCTATCGCAAAGACAATAAACTAAATAAAAACATCTTTGGATAGAATTACTTCTAAAGTTTAGAAGGGAGAGTTCAAACCAATCATTATTAGTTGTATAATGATAACATATTGAAAAGAACTATCTCAAATATGCATCTACTACAATAGTACAAACATACACCACATGTTTGGTCTATTTATAAATCTGCCCACGGGAATTCCCCTAAAATCGCACGTGTTTGTAAACATTAGCAGACGATAAATCACCCCGAAAATGAACCGATTGCAAAATAACATGTTGATAGTTGTCAAATGAATTGCTGAGTGTCCTTTTAATAATAATTTTATGGACATGAAGGCCTGTAACAAACACAGAACGACATGCGGGTGTGAATGGGTTTATGGATATGGCACTGCGGCCACTCATTTTATCCTTCTGTGCTGGCACTCATGCCATATTAAATACCCCATTCACATGCGCATGTCGGTCTGTGTATGTGATATGTGTTGAAACTTTTTGAGGGGTTCATAGATAACAACAGGAGTGTAATAAGAGAGAGAGAGATCCAGGTTTGACAGACAATCCCTGCCAAATATTTTGTTGCCATTTTGCGAAAAGTGGCTTGGGGAAAGACTTGATAAAGATTAACAAGCTATGCTTTGAAACCAAAAGAAATAAACAGTTCTGAATGTCTATGGCAAAATTCTTTTGGCAAATGGGTAATATATATTTCGGTATTCTGGTTCATTTTTGTTAGGTATCTGACTTTAAGGTAAGTGGTCTGTGTAAGGTACAGACAATGACAATCCAAGATGATTTTGTAACTCTCATTTTTTTTTCTTGTAGGAATTTCAGTTCGAACAGATAACTCATCTTACTACATGCATCATAAATTTGTTATAGTTGATAAAACAATGTTATTGAATGGATCATTCAACTGGACAAGACAAGCTATTATGGGTAATCAGGAAAATCTGTTGATAACCACAGAACAAAAAGTAGTTGGAAGATATTTAGAAGAATATAATCGCCTGTGGAGTCAGTTTGATCCCAAAGCTCTTTATTCTTCTGAACTTCATGCTTCATAACTAGTGTTTATAAATATTATATTATTCTTTTGTTCGATTCATGCCTTTATAACTCATATATTGTCATTAATTCTTAACATGCTTTGAAAAATAAATATGTTTTAATCTTCTATTACATATCAATCTGAAATTGACAAGGATTTCTCAGTTAATTAAATTTTTTATCATTACCCTGGAAAAGTGAATTATGGCACCATGTCGCAAGATCATACTTTTTGTTTATTGGGCTTTAACTCTTTATCCAACACAGACGATATCAAAATTTATTATTTAAAATATTTTTTTACCAATATTTCAACAAAAACCATATCATGTGACCCCCTCATTGGAATGAACCTGACAAGCTCATTCCAATGAAAGGTCACATGATATGGTTTTGTTGAACATTTTTGAAAATAATATTTTTTATATGCCTGTTTGAAAAAAAACTGTTGTGTTATGTAAATGGGTTGTCCAGCCATCACCCCTTCATCTGTCCATCCATCCGTCTATGTAGATTTATTATACCCCCACTTCGAAGAAGTGGGGGCTATATAGGAATCGCCCTGTACGTCCATCCGTCCGTCCGTACGTCTTTCCGTCCGGACAAATTCTTGTGTGCACAACTCCTCCTTCATTAATGAACCGATTTTGATGAAACCTTCATCTCTACTAAGTGAACATGTGCATATTCCAAACTTTTTGATCTGCGACAATTTTAACCAGGTTATCTCTCTTGAACTTTGATTTAATATGGGTTTCTATATGAAATTCTTGTGTGTGCAACTCTACCCCTGCTTCGAAGAAGTGGGGGCTATATAGGAATCGCCCTGTACGTCCGTAACTCTACCCCCGCTTCGAAGAAGTGGGGGCTATATAGGAATCGCCCTGTACGTCCGTACGTCCGTCCGTAGAAATTCTTATGTGCGCAACTCCTCCTACATTAATGAACCGATTTTTATGAAACCTTCATCTCTACTAAGTGAACATGTGCATATTCCAAACTTTTTGATCTGCGACAATTTTAACCAGGTTATCTCTCTTGAACTTTGATTTAATATGGGTTTCTATATGAAATTCTTGTGTGCGCAACTCCTCCTACATTTATCAATCAATTTGGACAAAACTTTTCAGACATCATCACTACTAAGTGAACATGCGCATATTCCAAGATTTTTGATCTGCGACAATTTTAACCAGGTTATCTCCCTTTGACTTAGATTTATTGTGTCTTTCCATCCGAACAAATTCTTGTGTGCGCAACTCCTCCTACATTAATGAACCGATTTTGATGAAACCTTTCAAACATCATCTCTACTAAGTGAACATGTGCATATTCCAAACTTTTTAATCTGCAACAATTTTAACCAGGTTATCTCTCTTGAACTTTGATTTAATATGGGTTTCTACATGAAATTCTTGTGTGCGCAACTCCTCCTACATTTATCAATCAATTTGGACAAAACTTTTCAGACATCATCACTACTATCATCACTACTAAGTGAACATGCGCATATTCCAAGATTTTTGATCTGCGACAATACTAACCAGGTTATCTCTCTTGAACTTTGATTTAATATGGGTTTCTACATGAAATTCTTGTGTGCGCAACTCCTCCTACATTTATCAATCAATTTGGGCAAAACATTTCAGACATCATCACTACTAAGTGAACATGCGCATATTCCAAGATTTTTGATCTGCGACAATTTTAACCAGGTTATCTCCCTTTGACTTAGATTTATTATGTCTTTCCGTTCGAACAAATTCTTGTGTGCACAACTCCTCCTACATTAATGAACCGATTTTGAATACATGTTGCACATTGTAAATGTGTTTTTCCAAATGTAAACCATATATGTGTGGGCTCTTTAAGTATTCAGTGCTGTTCTGTGGAAGGCCACATGCAAATACAAATTTCAACAACAAAAAATGATCTTTATGTATACATTTCCTTATGGCCTTCGCCTACATGATCAGAAGTGCATTCCTCTAAAAACCCAAAGCGGGGGTATTAATCACCTTCAGTGATAGTTCTAGTTTTTGTCTGGAGCTTTTCTCAGCCATTTGTTGTCCAATCTTTTTCAAACTTGGCACAAAATTTAACCACCATGAGAACCTGTGCAAGTGTGATTTTACGTTTGATTGGAGTTTCTGAACCAGAGTTATGGTACAGTCTAACTTAGAAATTATACAGTATGTGGACACATTTTTGTTTGGAGTGTCTCTCAGCCATTTGTTGTCCAGTCTTTTTCAAGCTTGGCCCCGCAGTTAACCACCATGAGAATGTGTGCATGTGTGGTTTTGAGTATGGTTGGATTTTGTTTTACCAGTTATGATACAGTTTTTCCTAGAAATTATATAAAGGTAACAGGTTAACAACACTCAACAGCCTGGGTTGCATCACATCTGACAGTTCTAAGGGGTGAAGGAAGATGAATTATCCAAAGAGCAGCGACGTGAGATCATAAATCATAACCCAATTTTCTTTTGTGACCAATGTAAAGTTCCAAGTGGTGTGCATTTGCTGTGCACAATGACCATAACTGCTACACATTCAATTACTATAAGAATGTACAGCTATTTTCACAAAAAGCCATTTTACATAATCCCCATTACTAGGCTCCATCGATGAGGACTATGTTAAACAAAATGACCATTATTTTGGAATCAGTGTTTTTGTTGACTGGAACCATGTGTATTATTGTTAATGTTTGAATATTGAAACAGAATCCCAGTAACTGTATTGCAACAGGCTTTGAAAGTACTCAAAACTTGTACAAGTCTGTGAAATAAGAGTGAATCCAATGAAGATCACACAAAGCTTAAGACTTATGGCCTAGTAGGTGTTTCTAGTCAAGTGTCCCCTGACTGTTCAGGCAAACAACATTTGAATAGAAAGAACTGCTCAGATTTCAAGACTCCAGCGCTTAAACTTTACGTGAGAATAAGAATCAACTCTCGCTTATGATTTCTTCAAGGAAAACATGAGAAACAACTTTAATTCATGCAGAATGTTCATTTGATTTTCGTCATAGATTTTGAAAGTGTTCTTAAAGGCTTGGAAAAATCATCTTTATGTTTTACTTCCTCATAACAAGGTAACACTTAGACTCAGCAATTGTGTCTTATGAATTCTTGTCTAGAGATGGACAATATCCCGAAAAACCAAATCGATGCCAATATCATTGGGATACCAAAAACACAAACCGGACCCTTCATTGGACACCAAAAAAGCCTGAAATAGGTCTTTGAAGTTTATTGTGCATTTGGAACAGGTCACAAAATAACTGTTCATATGAATTGTATTGGCAAAATAATGCAAATGTCAAGCTCACTGGCAGTGACATTTGTGGCGCTGTGGTGGAATGATACAAGAACAGCGTATTCTGTATTTTCCTGATACAAATTCCCCTTTAGTACATGTACTATCAGCAAATCAAGTCAGACACTGAATACAAAATGATACTGCAACATACCCCCTAAAAATACAGATTCTGAACTCAAAATTTCAATACTGCCTATCTCTAGTCTTGATGCCTAAACAGGCAGCCAAGACTTCACTAGAAACCAGTGTGATGGCACTGTAACTTTCAACAGCAAGACCACCTGTATGTTGGAATATGTGATCAACATGTTCATGCAAGACCAGAAACTCACCAAAATTGGAACTAGCTACTAAACTGGTAGAGTGCTTAATAATTTTTGGCTGTCAAAATTTGTTCTTAGGTCTTTGCCTTGTTACAATTTATGTGAGAGTGCCCATGGGCACTCTCCCATAAATTATAACGAAGCATACCCTTGTGGACTAAACTATTTCAATTCAAACATAGTATGAAGTACATCCATAGAGTCTGAAGGCTTCAAGTTGCGGTACCAACACTTTAGAAAAAAGCCCAGATATGGGCTATCAGCACTGTACCAGTTAACCCTTTACCCAACGTAACGGCCAAAACCACGCAGCACTATTCTCAAAATCGGCAATTCATTTTCATTATTTTTTTCATTTTTTGTCTCAAAAACATAGGTTATGACCACTCATTGGAATGAGCTCGTCGAGCTCGTTCCAATGAGGAGTCATAACCTATGTTTTTGAGACAAAAAATGAAAAAAATTAGTTATTCAAGAATTATTTTTGCAAGTGTCATCTGCTTTTCATGTTAGGTAAAGGGTTAAGGGTAAAGCTCTTAGACTAGTAAATATTTAAATATGAGATTTGTTTTTTGTTACGGAATATGTACTGGTTACACTCACAAGAGATTAACAGTACTCTGAAATTCTAAATTATTTATGAACTGAAAACTGATTCTTGCAGCAGGAGTTCACGAGAATCAAAACTAACTCTCGCAAATATTACAACAAATATTAAGGCCTGTTCACTATCATCCAGACCATCATTGTCAAAGCAGTTGCTGTATTACATGATGGTTGAGTAAAATCGACTTCATATTTCTACATGTAGGTACAGAGGAGCCTACTTAAATGGATATCTCTTAACTGGTAGTGTGCTGAATTATTTTTCAAGATACCATGCCACCAACATGGGAAGCCTTAGTTTAGTAATATTTTGTTCATAAATAATTTTGTAACAATTTATTGGTGAGTGACCTTAGGCACTCTCCAATAAATAGTAACAAAACAATTTTATACTAACATTTTTCTAGATACTGCTTGGCACAGAATAAAGCTAATGCATACAGTGTAAAGCCACTGGCTTTCAGCACTTTTCAGAAGAGCCATGGTAGTGCCTTTTAGCACTCAACCAGTTAATTCAATAACCCTGTTAATTAAATATAATTTCCAAACATGAAACCATTTACCATACCCTCAGTACAAATTTGCCCTGTCAACTGCAAATAGGTTATTGAGTAAACTCCTGTTAATTGAATAAAAAAAATCTTGTAATATGTCGAAAAAGCACCCTGACAATCAAAGATTTACTCTTGTATATCAACCAATTTGGTCTCAGTACATCTTGTACAGGTATTTAATCCAAGTTCAGCTACAGTGTCATTGACACTTTCATTAAGATTCTCAACCGCATGATCTAATTTTTTACATCCTTTGTTATGCCACTTTTGCAGGGGGTGCGGTGGCGTCGCGGTAACCGGTACTCGTCAGATCGCCGAAGTTAAGCAACATCGAGCATGGTTAGTAGTTGGATGGGTGACCATTTCTGCGACTGATTCATGCTCCCACTTTGTGTCCTTGGGCAAGGCACTTAACCCCGATTGCCTGTATGGGGGCACGATGACGCTGTGTACTAAGGCATACTGCACCTCAATGGTGTGCATATCTTCAACCAATCTAACCCGTTGAGCTAAAATAAACTCATCAACTCCTTCAAAAGGAAAAGTCATCACTAAATATAGAAGTTCTGTACAAAAAGACTGATTGCACCTAATTTCGGCACAAAATGGCCAATGGTAGCCATCTTGGATTTTGGACCAAACCCCAAAACACTTGTTCTTGTCCCATGATGACAACAAAGGTACCCAAGAAGTTTTGTGAAGATCTGTTCATAAATACGGCCTCTAGCCAGAGCCGTATTGAAATGTGCACTTACTGTGTATAAGTAGTACTGAATAAATCAAAGTTTGTCTAATTGGTCGCCGGTGGACATCTTGAAATTTTGGACTGCACCAAAAAACAATTGTTCTCATCCCAAGGTGATAACAAAGGTACCCAAGAAGTTTCGTGAAGATTGGTTCATAAATACAGCCTCTAGCCCGAGTCATATTGACATGTGTACTAACTGTGTAGAAGTAGCACTGAATAAATCAAAGTTCATCTAATTTGCATAATTTATGCACGAGAAAAAAACCTGTATTATATGTGATGTATTCGATGTTACTAAACATTCATTCAAAAATTTATTCAAATCAGAACCTTCAAAAAGAAGTTCTGTACAAAAAATTGATTGCACCTAATTTAGGTATAAAATGGCAGCCATCTTTAATTTTGTACCGTACCCAAAAACACTTGTTCTCATTCCACGGTGATAACAAAGGTACCCAAGAAGTTTCGTAAAGATTGGTTCATAAATACGGCCCCTAGCCCGAGCCGTATTGAATTGTTGACGGACAGACAGATGGACGAAGGGCCATGACTTAACCTCAAATTTGACTATGTCAGAGTTGAGCTAGAAATCATTTTAAGATCTGTCATTCAAAATCGTTTCATATTTGATACACAGCATCCTTTTGGGAGTCAGATTCAAGTTTGTTCAAATTAAGCCTGTGGCTTTATATTTGAGCTACTTATGGGAACCCAAATTTTAACTTTGTGCAATATGAGGAATATATTTTAAAAAGCTTCTTCAGATCCACCAACCAGAATCTTTTCATATTTGGTATACAGCATCCGCAGAGGGAGGAAGGGGTGGATTCAAGCTTGTTCAAATAAAGTCCATAGGTTCATATTTGGACTCTTCATGGGAGCCCAAATTTTAATCTAAGGCAATATGAGGAATATTCTTTAAAATCTTCTTCAGATTTACCAGTCAGAATCTTGTGATCGTTGATGTACAGCTTCCTTGTAGGGGTCAAATTCAAATTTATTCAAACCAAATCCCAAATTTTAACTCTGTGCAATATGAAGAAAATTTATAAAAAATATTCTTCTTCCGATCCATCTGCCAGAAACTTTTAATATATTGGGTATACACCATCCTTGTGAGGGCAGTTTCAAGTTTGTTCTTACCAAGTCCTTGGGTTCATATTCCTTCTCCCCATGGAGTCCAAATTTTAACTTAGTATAATATGAGGAATATTTCTAAAAGATCTTCTTCTTCAGATCAACCGACAGAATCTTTTGATATTTGGTAAGAAAACAAATTTCTTTTAAATAAAATGTTCTGTTTTCATTAATGATTACATCTGTTTGTGAGCGTGTAAAGACACACAACCAGAAAACTCTAATTTGTCAAAAAACCTGTCTCAGTCACACACAGAACGACACGCATGTGCGAATGGGTTAATCGATATGGCACGAGTGCCAGCACAGAAGGATAGAATGTGAGGCCACAGGCCTCAAGTTTTGTCCTTCTGTGATGGCACAAGTGCCACATTGATTAACCCATTCACACGCGCTTGTCGTTCTGTGTTTATTACATGCCTTCACATCTATAAAAAATTATTAGAAGGACACTCAGCAATTTATTTGACAACTATCAACAAAAAGAACTTATTTTATCGCAAACCAAATTTCGAGGGGAACACGTGTTACTATTTTGTCCCCTGAGTTCCAATGTGTTCTATGTGCCTACTGGCACATAGAACACATTGGCACTCGGGGCTCGATTTTCAGCTATCGCTAGCAATTCAAATTGTAATTGTGTTACACGATTTGTAGAAAATTCCAGTGAAATTTTGCTTCTATTTAAAAGTAATCCGTCAAAGATATCCATTCTGCACATAAGTGAGGAACAGATTTTCATTTTCCACACGGTTTCGTGTTGCTGTAGATTGGGATGACATAGAACAGGCAAGTAATAAATGTCCTTTTTGACTGCCATTTAACTCCATTTCTTCACACATGTGATGGCTTCCCAAAACACTGAATATTTCACCCCCAAATACCAACCTACATGCTCTTTTCAGAGATAAGTCCATTTGTCATTTTAACACATAATATCAAGCCAATTTTAGTTCAACATTCCCCCCCAAAATTGTGTGCTGTAACAGTATAACTGCGTGTTGCTCAAGCTTGAATGCTTCTAGTGATTCACATACAAAATCATGAAAGCAGTGTGGTTCCATAATTTAATAATTATACTTTTGAGAAGTATTTTTTTTCTCTCTCTGTACATATTTATTTATTTATTTATTTACGGGTGAAGGAAGCCAGAGTACCCGGAGAGAACTACTGAGCATCAACCAGCAACTGTCAGCTCTCAACATTCTAACTCTGTTCAAGTTCTGCTCAAGCAGGGTTACAGTGGGTGAAGACATGTGCACCATCGATGTGCAGTACGCCTTAGTACATGGGGTCATCGTGCCCCCATGTAGGCAACCAGAATAAGGTGCCTTGCCCAAGGACACAACATTGGGTCGTCCCAGATGGGGATTGAACTCGGGACCTCTAGCATAGAAGTCCAACAGTCTACCACTGAGCTCCCCTCTATTTATAAATAGTATTGTACAAGGTCTCTCGCAAATGTCTTCAGAAAGCTTGTAATGTTCTATAAATAGTACAGTAAACAAAATATAATCAAGCATGTGGTTGTATTATGCAATTGCAAGATACAGATTTTGTGCCGGGGCCAATGATACACATTGCATTTGAGTAATTACGGATCCAAATCCTACTTATTATAAGATAAAACAGGTGCTCAGTGGTGTAGCTTGTTAGGGGGGGGGGGAGGGAGGGGGGCTTTTACTGCCCCCAAAGCATTGCCCACCAAGGCAACTTTCATACAACTGAGAGCCCCAAAACAGTCTCTAATATTGGGGCTATGATACTACAAATGCCTCAGATTCACTCTAAGGGCACTAAATTTTTGCAAAAGTTTGTGTGTGGGGTGGATGGGCGGAGGGAGCAACGACCCGAGAGTACTAGTTAAGACTGGGAGAGGCCCCGAAACCCACACACAACAGCGTTCCAAATATCATCTTTGGCCCCCCCCCCCCCCCCCCCCCCCCCTTCAAAACTGGCTGGGGCACCCCCTAATATAGAATCTTTGCTACGTGCCTAAAGATTCATTTTAGCAATATTCAGCTTACTTCATAGCATCAATACTGAAGGCATGCATCTTCTCTGCCCACCAGAATGGGAATCATGCATCATATTGTGGATATCATGTGGAAACAGTGTCCAGTCATTTCAGTTTTGTGTACATGTTTATAGGGTAGCAGTTAACGCAAATTTAATCTGAGCCTCAGTGGTTTAAACAATAGTAATCTTAAAAGGTCAAAATGTTTGCTTTTTGTTATTGCATTGAAGAATTGAATTAGGCTCCTGCAAAAATTTGAAATTCAATTTAAAATTTGATTCGAAAGTCAATATTTGATTCGAAATAGGAAATTCGAATATTTTCGAATTTATATTTCAGCCATAAGTTTGTGACAGTTCAGAGTAGAAACGTAACTGACTTGTAGCGGTAACAGTATTTGTAACAATGTACATCGCTACAAACACTGTACAACAGTTGTAGCTACATTGCTACAAACACTGTTACTGCTAAAACTGTTAATTTCAACTTATTGTGCATTATGACCAGTGACCATTTATGAACTTTAAAAAGTTATTCAGCTGTTCAACTTCAATAAATGATTTGTTCCACAACATGATCACATCATTTTATATTGAGTATTGTTCTGTTTGATCACAATTACTGGATACATCGTCAAAAGCAACTGTTTTCTAAAAGAATACCCCTGATTATTATATAAACAGAAGTAGAGCAGGTTTTATTTTACAAGCGGATCGACTCCATTCAGCCTGATTCAGTGTTGAATTATCGTTTCGATTTAGAAATTCAGCATTTTTATTTAAAACAAATGGCTTCACCACCGGAATGGAGTCGATCTGATTTAAAACAAGTTTTTTTCTGAGAAAACATGTGATAAAAGTGGGATATCAGCCCTATCAGCCAGGTTCACTTAAAAATGTTTATTGCTGCAGTTTTGAAGCTACAAAGTCAACAATTCGAAGCGTTTCAATCAATAGCTTGTATATTGGTTTATATCTCGGTTTATGGCATGGGAAGCAGTGAGGCAAACAATGCACTCTACATAACTGTGTGTCTTTTAATAATCAGGGATATTATTTTTAAAAAAATTTTATCTTTTGATGATGTATCCATTAACTGTGATTCAATTTGAAGTTCAGTTTGAAATTCTATTCATTTCACAAATTCGATTCAAAATTTGATTTGATCAAAATTGACAATTCGCAGGTCCCTAATTGAAATTTAACAGTGTGAAGCTATTTCATTTCTGTTAGCTTGTTTATACAGTAGTAATTATCATAAAAATAATCCAAGGCTAGGGGTTAAAACAATAGTAATCGAAACTGATTGAAGTGTTTGCTAGTTATTGTTTTAAAGGGCTGGAATTTAATGCAGTTCTTTGTGATAATGACAATACACATAATTTATTTTTCATGCACAAGTCTACTCGATGGTCATTTGCCCATAATGAAGGCCTTTATATGAAGATATATGCCAGTGAGGCAGCTAAAAAATGTTTGGAAACAGTGTTAAGTCACTTTGCATCCATGTACATACATGCTTTTTTGGTAGAGATTGCTGTAAAAATTAATCAGAGGCCAAAAAAGATGTAGAAGCAGTGAGTGTCAAGTCATTTTACATTTGAGTACATGTCTACATGGTAGTAATTATTGTAAAGTTAATCAGAGTTTATGGGCTAAAACAATAATAAACGAAGGTTGAAATCTTTGTTTATTGTTATTGTTTTGAAGAATTCAAGTTTATTCTAGTACTTGAAAGTAATGACAATATACAAGTCTTTTTTAGCTCACCTGACTGAAAGTCAGTGGGAGCTATTGCCATCATTTGGCGTCTGTTGTCCATTGTCTGTCATACGTTAATCCGTTACCTTTGAAACTTGTCTTCTTCCTCTTGTACCACCAGAGAGAATGCCTTGATATTTGGTATGGAACATCCTTTGGTGTTGAAGATGAAAGTTTGTTCAAAGGAAGTTTGTAGGTCTTATTTGGGCTCTCTGTGGAAGCATGCCCATTTTGGGCTCCACCCAAAATTTGTATTTCAACAACTTATGGGCTGATTTGAACCAAATTTAGCATGTAGCATAATTGGGTCATGAGTACTTGATTGATGATTGAAAAGATTTTTTTCACAGCCCAGTGGAAAGTCCAGGAGCTAAAAATAGAAAAAAATTCAAACGCCCATATTTCAAAAACTGCACAGACCAGAATATTGTTTTTTGGTATGCAGCTTCCTTAAGACCAGTGGAATCAGAAGGACCCCCAAAAATTGCTATCAATTTTGTCATGGGGTGCCGAATAGGGAAGCCTATTTTAACACTGTTGGCAATGGGAAAATGCTGAGTCATAATCTTTCTTGGTACTCCATGAACTAATTTGAAACTTGTCTCCTTCTTTGAAACTACTGGGCCAAATTCATACATATATGGCACAAACCATCTTTGAAGTATACCCTTTCTACTTTGTTCAAATGAAGCTGCTGCCATCATGGGGCTTGAGTTAATGCCCAAAAAGCCTAAAAATCTTTAAAAATCTTCTCATGAACCACCAGAGAATGTTTTGATATTTGGTATGGAACTTCCATTGGCGGTGAAGATTAAAGTTTGTTCAAGGCAAGTTGGTAGGTCAATACTTGGGCTCTCAGTGGGAGCATGCCCATTTTGGGCTCCACCCAAAATTTGTATTCCAAGAACCAATGGGCTGATTTGAACCAAATTTGGCATGTAGGATAATTGAGTCATATGTACTTGATTGATGCCTGAAAAAAACTTCACAGCCCCATGGGAAACCCAGGAACTAAAAATAGAAAAAAATTCAAATGCCAATATTTCAAAAACTGCTGACCAGAATATTGTTTTTTGGTATGCAGCTTCCTTAGGACCAATGGAATCAGATGGACCAAAAAAATTGCTGTTGGATTTGTCATGGGGTGCCATATGGGATGTCCATTTTCACACTGTTGGCAGAGGGAAAATGCAGAGTCATCATCTATCTTGTGCACCATTGACTAAGTATTCTGCTTCACAACCTTTGGGCCAAATCGAAACTAATTTGGTACAAAGCATCTTGGTGGAGTATACGCTTCTGAGTTTTATTCCCAAAAAGTTGCTACTCCCCTTGGAGATGGGGGTTAATGCCCAAAAAGCTTAAAAATCATTAAAAATTTTCTTTTCATGAACTGCCACAGAGAATGCTTTGATATTTGGTATGCTACTTCCTTTGGTGGTGGACATTTGTTCAAGGAAAGTTTGTAGGTCAATATTTGGGTTCTGTGGTAGCATGCCCATTTTGGGCTTCACTCAAAATTTCTATTTCATGAAACGATGGGCAGATTTGAACCAAATTTGGCATGTGGTACAACTGGGCCATAGCTGCTTGATTTATCCCCCTCACCCCCAATTTTTTTTGCTGCCCCACAGGAACCCCAGACACTAAAAGTAGAAAAGATTCAAATGCCCACATTTCAAAAACTGCATGTACCAGAATATTGTTTTGTGGTATGAAGCTTCCTTGGGACCAGAGGATTCAGATGGACTCAAAAAATTGCTATTGATTTTGTCAAAGGGTGCCATATGGGGATGCCCATTTTAACACTGCTGGCAATGGAAAAATGCCGAGTCATTATCTTTCTTGTGTTCCATCAACTAAGTATTCTTCTTCAGACCCTTTGGGCCAAGTCTAAACTAATTTGGTACAAAGCATCTTGGTGGAATTTACTCTTCTGATTTTTCCCCCCAAAGTTACTATGGCCCTTGGGGTGGGGTTAATGCCCCATAAGCTTATTTATATTTATTTATTTATTAAGGTTTAATGACAGTTTAACAGCCAAGGTCATATCGTGTCGGTGACTGTTTTACGGGTGAAGGAAGCCGGAGTGCTCAGAGAGAACCACCGAGCAACGACAAGCAGCTGCCAGCTCCCCAACATCATAACTCTGCATTGCAACACAGGCAGGGTTAGACTGGTTGAAGACATGTGCACCATCGACGTGCAGTACGCCTTAGTGCATGGCATCATTGTGCCCCCATGTGAACAGTCGGGGTTAAGTGCCTTGCCCAAGGACACAACGTGGGAGTCCGAATCGATTGCTCAGACGGTCACCCTTCCAAGGACTAACTGAGCTCAATGTTGCTTAACTTCAGTGATCGGATGAGAACCAGTTGCCACAACACCACCGCGCCCCCGCCCCATCAGCTTAAAATGCTTTAAAAAATCATCTTCTCATAAGCCACTCTCAATAATGCTTCAATTTCTGGTATGGACCTTACTTTAGTGAAGCAGATTCAAGTTTTTTGAAAGGAACTCGGTAGGTCAAAATTTGTGCTCCCTTTGGGAGGATGTCCATTTTGGGCTCCTCTAAAAATTTCTGTTTCCAGAACCAATGGACTGATTTGAACCAAATTTGTCCTGTAGTATAACTAGGTCATAAGTACTTGATTTATGACCCAAAACATTTTTGGGGGTGGGACAGAGAGAGCCACAGAAGTTAACACCCCCCCCCCCCCCCCCCCAAAAAAAAAAAAAAAAAAAAAAGGTAACACTTTTTTGAGACTTCACATAACAGCTATATTAGTCGAGTTGTGACGAAGTCAAACTCGACTTATAATTTGATGAATGGCGGGCGGGCAGATGTCGGTTGGGCGGGCGGGCGGGTGGGCGTAAACAATTGGTTTCCGGATAACTTGATAATGGTTCAACCCATGTTCATGAAACTTCATAGGTAGGTTGGTATCGGTGAGAGGAAGAACCCTATTAATTTTGGACTTGCTTGGTCAAAGATCAAGGTCACAGTGACCTTGAACATAGTAAATTGTAAACAATTGGTTTCCGGATGATAACTCGACTACTACATATGTAGGTTGGCCTTTGTGAGAGGAAGAACCCTACTTATTTTGGACTCACTAGGTCAAAGGTCAAGGTCACAGTGACCCTGAACATAGTAAATCAAAACAATTGGGTTCCAGATGATAACTTGATAATGGTTTGACCCATGTTCATGAAACTTCATAGTTAGGTTGGCATCAGTGAGAGGAAGAACCCTATTTATTTTGGACTCGCTAGGTGAAAGGTCAAGGTCACAGTGACCTTCAATAATTGGTTTCCGGATGATAACTTGATAATATTTCGACCCACGTTCATGAAACTTCATAGGTAGGTTGGCATAAGTGAGAGGAAGAACCCTATTTATTTTGGACTTGCTAGGTGAAAGGTCAAGGTCACAGTGACCTTGAACATAGTAAATTGTAAACAATTGGTTTCCGGATGATAACTTGACTACGGTTCAACTCACATTCATGAAACTTCATATGTAGGTTGTCCTTCGTGAGAGGAAGCACCCTATTTATTTTGCACACCTAGAGACCCTACCGGAACATATTAACTCACTTTTAGCATTTCGAATTAAAACCCTTTGGAGCATTTCGCCGAAAACTGATTCTCTGACGACAAAAGAGGCACTACCGGCACCATATGGGGGCCGAATAAAAATCTGAAACTTTTATGCACATCCAGACACCCTACCAGAACAAAAACACACACTTTAAACAACCAAAATTACATATCCTAGGAGCCTTTCATCGGAAAGCAGTGATTCAGCTTTGCCTTTAAGTGTCGCCACTGGCACCACCTGGTGACAAAAAGTCAAACTAATCCTATTTTTGTCATTTCTATACCATACTTAAGAAGTATGGTAAGTTTCAAAATTATAGCTCTTAAAAGTGACGTAGGATGGACAGACGGACGGACAAAGATCATCACTATATCCCCGCAGTTTTGAAAATGCAGGGATAAAAATTGCTCTTGCTATCAATCACCTACTGACACACTCATCTCTTCTGACAACTTGAGCTAGGTGAGCGTTTTAGGATCACTTGAGCCTCTAGTTTTTTTTTTGTTTTTTTCTTTCTCTCATGTACATGACTACTTAAGGGCCATATATCCATGATGATGAACGATTTCATACAAGGAAAAACTCCAGTTGGGTTGCCAATAATGATGCAGAAACAGTGTAAAGACAATTTGCACAGTAAAAATCAGAGGCTTTGAGGATTAAAACAAGAAGAAATGATACAGTATACCAGCCACAAGTTTGCTGAGCATTCTCAGTTTGGGATTAAGTACTAGCAATATGATGTTCACACTCCAAACGCTCATACCATTCGGCTTAAACAGAAAGGACTTGTAGTCACTTTTTAATAAATGATACAGGTCGAAGTGCATGTTTACTATTGTTGTTTTAAGAATTTAAATTAATTTAATTCTTTAGAATGATTATGATACATGAATGTTTTCCCTATGTCCGTGACTACCAGATCCTCACATTGGTTCATGGAAGGATTGGTATGAACCTATGAATGTTGGAATTCGATATCGGCGATTTAATCTCATCCTAGTCAAGACATCCTCAAAATAAAAGAGTTGTTCCTTTTTTTTTTAAATACGGGCAGACTATTCTTAATTAGTTATTGCATTATTCCAACCCATTCGCTTGCATCTGTTATACAGTACCCGTCCAAGTCGCTGACATTATGGAAACAACATATTTTGGTGTATGGGGAAATAATTTGTGTGACATTTTAATTTGTGTTTACTGATAAAATGCCGGATCCCGACAGTGGTTCCTGGTAAGTTCAGTGTAACTTTTATAAGAATCGTCTGATTCAATATCCTTGGTGCTGACAACATTGATTTAGTCACAATAAATGAGTTGGCCCCTCAACTTTTGTTTCAGTAATTGATAAACCACTCCTAATCAGTTACTGCAATCATTCAATGACTTCAGTCTTCGTTTGTTCTTCAGTCTTTGGTGAGAGAGTTGAATCTGACCCCACAGACAATGCTGAATCTTAACAGTGATCAGTGGAAGGTATGGGTGAGCTGTCCGAGAGTCACTGTCAGGATTCGATATCATGCCCTGGGTATATAAAATTCTGTTGAGGAAAAAAAAACCCACCATATTTAACGAATTAATCATTCATTCTTTATATCATTGATACACCACCCGTAATTAATTACTGCAATTATTTAATGACATTTTTCCTGATTTTTTCTCATTTCTTCTTTTCCTCATAAATTCATCTTTTAAAGTTTTTCATACACCACAATTTATTACGAGTAAGAGAAGAAAATAAATTACTTCAAGGCACAGTTAAATAAACTGTGACAGTTAAATGTGCCTCAATTGAGGGTGAAGAGTCCTGACAGTAATCCTTGGAAAGTTCGAAGAGAGTCTTTCTGGGACCCGTGTCGGAACTAGGTATCCTTGGTTTAAGAAATGTTGCTATCATGAATGAGTTTTCTACCATTCCTTGATATTCACAGACCACTCTAGATGCATTATACTACTATTCTACAACACATTTTCTTGCTTTTACCCCATGTCTGGCTTGTCTGCTAACTGTGCCTTCTAAGTCTATCATGCAGCAATTGTTCTTATTAAAATGAAGGAAATACATTTAGTGCCATTTGGTGACACAAGTAACCTGTGTGACAATTTCATAGGACTCACTGGCGATTCAGCATTCTGAATGTGATTGTAGGTGGGAGGGTGGTGGGGAGGGTTCAATCTGAGCCTCCCGAGGATCAGTCTCCCAATTTGATATCATCATTGCAGAAATTTTTCCAGTCAGGGAGAAATCACTGGATCATTCCCCTCTTTTTTTTTTACAAGCTATTAGCGAAAAATGTAAACATGTTCTTATTTTTCTTCTTGTTTTTTTACTGGTTCATATATCAGATACTTCCAACACCATATTGAACCAAGTATATATCAGAGACAACTGTGAATAAATGTGTCGTTGACAACTTCCATTCAAGTAAGTTCCAATCTGAACCTCAAACAATGAAATGGGATTTTATATATATTCTTCCTTTCTTTCTGTAGACTATCTTGTTGGGACCGTACGTTACTCTTTGACCATTCGACTTGGTGGCCTGATATTGAATGATGAATTATTGAATTTACCCTGACATTTATTGTTATAGACCTGTTTGGCCTTAGTACATCCAATACAGGCATTTAATCTATTCATATCTTGTTTGACAGAGCTTCATGAGCTCTGTCAAACAAGATAGAATAGCATAAATGCTCAGTTTATCTCTAGAATATAGGAAAGTGACAAAATCCCTGTTAATTGAATACTCATAAGGAGCCCAAATGTGAAACAGGGATTTTGCTTTGAATAAACTTGAATCTTTTACTCCATAATTATGTTGTATACCAAATATAAAAAAAAATTAGATCGTTGGTTCAGGAGAAGATTTTTTAATTTTTGAAAACGTGCATATCTCATTAACGATAGTGTTAAAAATGGTGTCCCCATATGGTACCCTATGACACAACTGCAATTTTTGGGGCCCTTTTGATTCTACTGGCCCAAAGAAAGATTCACACAAAATTACAATTCTCTGTTCCATGCAGTTTTGCCCCTCCCAGAACTACTAAAAATATATATATTTTCCACAAACTATCCTTGAACAATCTTGAGTGTACACCTCAAAAGGAAACAGAATACCAAATATCAACACAAATTCCATCTTAACGGTTCATGAAAAGATTTTTTTTTTAATTTGGAGCAATTTTCCCTCACTCCCTCCTATGGGTGGCAACACAATGATTTCAACAAAACTAATATGACCCATCCCAACCAACATGCAAATGAAATATTATTGGAAGTGGCCTTGCAGTTCAGGAGGGTATGACTCAAAACACCACTTTTACGACAGATGACAGACAGATTGAGAAAGTGATCAGTGTAGCTCACCATGATTCATTCAGGTGAGCTAAAAATTAAAAGCCCATCTACATTGTTTAAAGTGAATCGGATGCAATGTTCACATACTCGATGTGATGGTCAATTTACATGACTGTGACAAAATTGCATTGCATTACTTCTGAACAATGGCAATGCAAAAACTTTGCAAGATCGGAGGATAGTGGCATTGCCAATGCCACTACCTTCTGAGATTCAATGTTCTTGCATGTCTTCTTCACTGGGTGTGTTTTTACAATGTTGGGGACAGACCTTTACATTTAAAACTAGAAGTCCTGTCATGAAACGCGTACGTCGATCTGCACGTTAATCTACGCGTTATGACCATAGTAAGGCTTTCAAATTCTGTACATATGGCCTGTGAGCAAGCAATGTTTCAGCCAATGGTCCTCCAGGTAACCCGGAGGCCCATTGGCAGAAACATTGCATGTGTTTGCTATGAGTAACCAGGAGAACCTGCCGTGGTTTGGATGCCATTCGATATGGCAATTGCATGCAATTCTTACACACAATTAAGCCTAGATAAGCGCACAGTTTGTGACAGGACTTCTAGTTTTAACTGTAGGTTGGCTCAACTTGGACATGATGATGATCATGGACACACCATGGGAAAGAAAAGCACTGTCCTTTCATTTTTTTTCATTTGGAAACATAAACATTTTAAAACAAAATTGTACATTTTAAAAAAAAATGCTTATTCCACTACTTTTCATTTTTTTTTGCTAAGAGTATAGACTACATCATCTTTGTTTTGCATCAACTTTGCTATGGGCCTTCCTTGTTGTTCTTTGCTTTACATCTTATGTTGCACATGTAGTTTAAGATGCTATATAAGTAAGGAAAATATATTTACTTTGAAATTTCCAAGTTTGAAACTCCATAAATTACCAATAAATATACACGAATTAAACATCAAAATGTTGGGGGGAGGCCAAAACTGTTTCTTTGTTTTGCAGAAAATCTCCAAGCACATTGTTTACCTACAGATAAAGGTCAGCAAAGGCAAAAAGCGCAATATTCACTGCCTTCTAAAACGGAATTACAAGATCGATCGCCTTCACATTACAGACTGTCACCATAAGAAAACTGTGCAGTTGGAGCATAACTTCCAAGGTATTGTGGCACTTCCTTGATTTTCCTACAATTACAAAATTAGTTTCTGTTAAAAATTTGGGAGTACCCCGAGGATCACGTGACAATAACAAACTATTTGGAATGGACTCTTTGTTCAAGAAAAAATACCGACAGTGTTGGCATTTTCCTCAACAGTCGACATGGCCCTGTCGCTGAATTTTGAATTCCTAGCTTGGTTCTTGAAGACTTGAAGCATATTTGGCCACGAGTTGTTCTCATGAAATATTTTATTATCAGTTCTGGTATGAATAGGGTAGCCGATTTCCAGATATCGTGGATGCCTGCTGTCAATTATTTGAGCTGCAGACATATATTTTTTGTGTTCTAAGCACCCCAACCTTCATTTTGATGTATAATTTGTGTATATTTATTTGTAATTTTGGACTTGGGTATTTAATCGTACATTTTTAACCTTACTTATATTGCATCCTAACTGACAATGTCGGATATGACATTATCGACGCAGATTGTTTTGTTTTGTGATTGTTTAAACATACTTATCGGTTGCAGCCTATTACTTCAGTGGGTAGGCTCTAAACCAGATTATGTGCATTGGAAAACGTTGCCAAACTTTGTCAAAACTCTGCAAAATATTTTTAAGCACACTGCAGAACTTGGGCACAATTGGGACTATTTGGGCACAGTATTTACCGCTGCTAACTTGGGAGAATTTTAAAGTCTGGTTGGGGGAAAAAACGCACACACAATTTCAACACTATTGTGACCCAGTCATGATCTAGTCACAATTCTTGGTTCGCTTTTGAAATCACAGTATGGTATATTACAGTCCCTAAACATAGATACAAAAGTTCTGTGAACAATAATGGTCTCGTTGGAAAATTGGAAATTAAAACAGCCAATTTTTTTTTCTCAATTTTTTATTTCAAATAACAGTACAAAAACATTGTTCATGGAGTTTCATGTTCCATTTTTAGATCTTTTCCATAAAAACCATCCAGTTGTAAAATGACTGCTGTACATATTTTGCCACGTCTGAGTAATAAGTCAATGATCCAACTGCCATATGCCCAGTACCATACACTTAACTATATAAATCTCAATTGAACATTATAAGAAGGGATATGGAACAAGGTTCCATGTTTGAAATTAATTTTCATGAGTTTACATACAGTATGGCTGCTGTGGACCAGTAACTTTCCATGGGTGCGCAATATTTCCACGGATGCAATAATATTAGATTCCAAACACTAATTATAGGAATAATCATCAAAAATTTAATTAATAAGCACTGGGTATAACCTGGTGCTTCATTAATTAAAATTTTGCTGCTGATGATTTTTACCTGGTAAACGCATGCAGGGACATCACTCCCCACATGTGGATTACAACCTGTCCACGGCGACTGTACTGTATGGCAAGAAGGTTGAACAATTATCACTCCCCCCAAGTGTTTTTAGTTCTAGAATGGAGACATCTTGTGTATCTTCGTTTAGACTGTGACAAGGGAGTCATGGTAGCGTTGCGGTAACCGGTTCTCGTCAGATCACCGAAGTTAAGCAATGTCGAGCCCGGTTAGTCCTTGGATGGGTTACCGTCTGAGTGATCGATTCAGACTCTCACGTTGTGTCCTTGGGCAAAGCACTTGACCCTGATTGTCCACATGGGGGCACGATGACGCTGTGTACTAATGCGTACTGCACGTCGATGCTGTACATTATTAAGACAGAACACGAGAGTGGAGTATGGTGACAGGAATCAACAACCCAAGTTAGTAGTTTTTCCAGGTGTTTCCTGAGTGCCATAAGCACGAGTGAAAAATAGGAAAAACACTGTTCAAGGATTGTTGATTGAGCTTGATTCCCATCAACCTGTACTCTACATAAGACAGAATACAGTGAGGGAAGAGTACCGGGGATTGGAATGAATGACCTGAGAGTTTTTCCTGTATTTCACCAAGGGTCATTGATTAGAGTCCCCTGTACTCGACCCAAATCGTGTTGTTTATTTATACTATGATTAAACTTGAATTAAGTAATGAATACAGCTGAAAGTTTTAACTGGTGGTGGGCCAGAAACTACTATCATGGCTCTATTGAAAAGTTAAAAAATTTATAGTAATTTATATATTTTTTATACTTACCAATGATCCAGACTTAGCTGGTGCTAACGCTAATATTCTAGGGCAAATTAGATGTCCTATGTGGTCTTCCATACTTTTATCCACTGCGCATGAGCAGTAGTCAAGGAAGTCCGAAATTGGAGCCAAATCCTCATTCTTACAACCAGTGCCTGGTAAGTGTTATGTAATCAGCGGGGAGGTATGATTTCCCAACTCATGGGAGGGCCATCCCTGTCTGGGTCATTGGTAAGTATAAAAAATATATAAATTACTATAAATTTTTTAACATTTTTATACTGTACCAATGACCCAGACTTAGCTGAATAGAAAAATGGCTGGAGGGCCTAGGACATAAAGGAAAATCCAATAGTCTCAATTACATGTAAACAGAATTATCCCCTCAAGGAGAAGAGGACAACAGGTTTTACATGTATCTTTCTTGTTTGTACCAAAAAAGAAAGACACAATACCATTCCGTAATTGAGCACAATAACATCAATGATCTCTATTAACATCCAGTATAACCCATTATACTCATCTTTTTAAAGGAAAGCCATAAATAAAGATAGTCCAGAGAATGAGACTCTTTATACTCATTTAAAAGTGTCTGAGGATTGTATATTAGCACTCGTATGACCCGTGACATATACAAATGCTTCACACTGAGCTACACTTTAAAAATATTACATAAATGAGATAGACATTAGCTTTACACTTTAAAACCATCCCGGCACCTACTCGGAATTACTGACTCCAGAGGAGATATTCCCTCGCTTTTCACTATAAAGCAGGTGATATAAGGGAACACCATCCCCCCACCTTCTCCTTGCTCTGGGTCATCAAATACCCCAGAACGAAGAGGGCAGCAGGACAAAGTCACTACCGGAACAGAAAGCCTTCATAACTATAGTTGCAACTGTTTAGTGGACGACATTCTGAGCAACAGATAACGGACCAAAACATCTAAGGTCGCCAGAAATGGACTCAATATTTCTAAGATAAAAATTTGTGAACGTGGAAGGCTGAGACCAATATGCAGCCTTCATCAAATTGGTAATAGCAACACTATTAGCATAAGCCCAAGATGTAGACAGCACTCTTACTTCATGCGCCAAAATCTTAAGCACAGACTGCCGAGTTGAAGATAATTTTTCGTAAGCAGTACGGATAGTTAATTGAATCCATCTTGCAATAGAATGGACTGTAATGTCATTTCTATTAGGCAGCAGAGACAGAAAGAAACGCTTACGTCCCTTTCTGATAAACTCAGATCTATGTTTGTAAATACGCATGGCTCTAACTGGACAGAGCAAAGGCCTATGGCCATCTGAAGACTGCAGTGCCTTAATAACAATAGGTTCAGTATACTTATTAGGAGCCTTATTCTTAGCCAAAAATCCAACATTACTATTACCAACACTGCGATAGTCAGAATCATCAACTGATAGTGCACAAAGCTCACTAACTCTTCTGGCAGAAGAGAAGGCTAAAAGAAAAGCTGTCTTATAAGATAAGAATTTGAAGACCACTGTATCAAGAGGCTCAAATGGCGCTTCTTTTAGCTTCAGAAGAACCCAAGCTAAATTCCACTTAGGAATTAACCTAAGGGTTCTAGGTCTATTTATAGAAAAGTTTTTCACTAACTTGGATAAAGAGACATTAGATCCAATCTGTAACCTATCATGATGAGCATAGGTATCCGATAGCATAGACCTATAACCCTTAATGGTTATTGGCTGCAGTTTGATCTCGTCAAACAAGTAGACCAGAAAATTAACAATGTCTGGAATGGAGGGATCATAAATATCAATAGAATGATCCCTACACCACCTATAGAAAACCTTCCACTTAGCAGCATAATTTAGCGAAGAGGAGGTCCTCCTACAGTTAGAAATTGAGTCCACTGCTCATCCTGTAAAATGCTTGCCGTGCAAGAAGGACCGCACAACGGAAATACGTGAAGGATGAGACCTTGCGGGTTGTGATGCAGTGTGCGCGATTTCCCCTGCGAAAGAAGGTCCTCCCGTGGAGGAAGCTTCCGTAGAATGTCCCACAACAGACACCTGAGTAGATTTATCCATGGTCTCTGGGGTGACAGAGATGCTACCAACAGAATTTTGCAGTGAGATTGCTTGATTTTTAGCAATATCTGCTGAATCAACGGAGCTGGAGGATACGTGTATCCTATCATTCCGTCCCAAGAGATCGAGAGAGCGTCTACTGCAAACGCTCGAGGATCTTGGCATGGCGACATATACGTCTGCAACTGATTGTTGAGATGCATCGCAAATAAGTCTATCATTGGACGATTTCATTGGTAGCAAATCGGATTGAATACTCGTTTGTTGAGAGTCCATTCTGACGGCAACATGCGACCTTTCCGAGAAATGGAGTCTGCTAGAACGTTCAGACGACCCGGTATATGACGGACCGATAGAAGAACTTGATGCTCTAGGACAAACAGAAGGATCTTTTCCGTTAAACTGAATAACGGAATGGAATGAGTGCCTCCCTGGTTCCGAATGTACGCTACTACTGTTGAATTGTTGGACAGAATTTGAACATGCGAATTCTGAAGAATGTTCATCCATTGACGTAGCGCAAGCCATATTGACATCATCTCTTTGATGTTTATTTGCTTGTTTAGGAACTGCGGATCCCAAAGACCCTGGCACCTCAAATCTGTTGGGCTCAGAGTTGCGCCCCAACCTGTTTGACTCGCATCCGTCATTATCGTAAAACTCGGATCCAGCAGTTGCAGTGGTACTCCTTGAGTTAACCACTGAATATCTGCCTAACTCTGAATCTCTAGTTTCACTTGATTCGACAAGACGATGTTCGATTCGAGCGAATGAGTCTTCACACTCCAATTCGGAGTAAAAAATATCTGAAGTGGACGAGTGCGTAGCCGCTCCATCGGAATAAGATCCGCAGCGGCTCCGCACAAACCTGTCAGTCTCATGAATTCTCTCGCTGTTACTACATCTGAGTGAAGACAAAAGCAAGCGTAACACCTGACTAATTTCGCTCTGGTTAACGGCAGACGAACGAGATTGTTGTGCATCTCGAAGCTTATTCCCAGGTGGGTGAATGACTTGGATGGCACTAGATCCGACTTCTTTTTGTTTACTATGAAACCGAGACGTCGGAACAGTTGAAGCAGACTCTGAACATCGTTCTGAAGCATTAACTCGTTGCCGTACCTCTGAAGAATGTCGTCCAGGTAGGCCGACATTACTACAGACGAATGAGCTCGGAAATGAGTCATTACTGAGTTCATTATTCGAGTTTCGAGTGAATGCCCAGGGCGCTAGATTCAGACCGAAGCACATTGCTCGGAACTGATAAACGACTCCTAGGACAGCGAAGCGAAGATACTTTCGGAACGTTGGATGTACCATGACGTGAAAGTACGCATCTTTGAGATCTATGCTTGCAGCATAATCGTTCACTCGAATGCTCGCTCTGACCGATCGGATGGTCTCCATATAAAATTTCGGAGCCACGATCAGCTTGTTTATCCAGCTCAGATCTATGACTGGACGAAATGAGCCATCTGGTTTTGGAACCAGAAACAGGTGACTGTAGAAACCTGGAGATTCCTGGTTTTCTACGACCTCTATAGCGTTCTTGTTCAGAAGAGATTGAACTTCTGATAGAAGCGATTCTCTCTTCTGAACATTTGACGGAAGCTGAGTCCAACGTGGACTTCGAGTTAACGGAGGTTTTTCCTTGAAGGACAGTTTTAGACCTTCGGAAATCACCCCTTGCACCCATGGGTCGGCCGTAATTGACAACCAACTGGTTAAGAATCTCGACAGCCTTCTGCCACCAGAGACGCAATAGAGGTTTACACCATCACCTCCTGGCCCTGCGAGGCCTGCGGGAGGAGAAACCACGTCCTCCATGACCCGCACCTCGTCCCGTTGACCTAGGGGCGTCTGACCGGTTATCTCAGCCAGTATAACGGCCCCTACCTTAGTCGCTACTCTGACGGTCTCTAGAGTAAGACGTAGAGGCTTTCTTAGATCCTCTATAGGAACTTCCCTTGGACGTATTCGCCCCCGGAGTACCTGCCTTACTCTTCTCTGCTGAGTCCGACTTTTTTAAAGCGGATTTAAAAAGCAGGGAGTCCGAAGCTTTCTTAGTAATCTGATCATAGATAATAGAAAGCTTTCCGTCGAAGAGAAGCTCTCCCGAGACCGGAGCGACTCAAAAGAGAGTTTTTCACCTTACTGTCCACTCTTGTGGACGCAGCCAGGGCAGCATCACATCTAACTCCAGATTTGCCACTGAAAGGGCAGAGTTATACGTAGAATATGCTATAGTCCTCGAAAGAACTCTTAAGGAAGTTTGAACATCCTGGAATTCTTTCCCTTCGTGATGTAATATTTATTTATTTATTATTTATTGGTGTTTAAGGTCACATATTTCTGCACAATGGCTAATCATGACCGCGACAGTTTTACGGGTGGAGGAAGCCGGAGTACCCGGAGAGAACCACCGAGCAACAGCGAGCAACTGTCAGCTTCCCAACATACTAACTCCACACAAGCAGGGTTAGCATTGGTTGAAGACAGTGCATCATCGACGTGCAGTATGCCTTAGTACACAACGTCACCGTGCCCCCACGTGGGCAATGGGGGTGAAGTGTCTTGCCCAAGGACACAACGCGATTGCCGCAGGTGGGATTCAAACCGAGGACCTCTCAGCTTGCACCTCTCGAGACGTAATGATAACGCTCTGGTAAGGTGATCTGTGTAAGATAATGCGTCTAAATTAATTCTATTAGACGAGATTGTCGTCTCCAGTGTACTGGAGTTAAGAGACATGGACGCCGGCAATGACAACTCCAAGTCTTCAGCCTGGTCGTCCAAACGCAGAGGAACTCTCGGCACGCCTTGTCCTGCTGTTTCAAATCTATGTCTAGCATTGATGAAAGGCAGCTGTATAGCTAGGCGATAAGAAACCGGATTTGCCAGTCTTAGAGGCTAGCTTGAATATAGCGTCATTCAAAAGTTCAAATGTCTGTGTGACATTTCTGGACAGGGCCGGAAACTCGGGGACAGTGTCCCTAATCTGGCCAAGAAAGTCTGTGTCCAGTGATGCTATCAGTCTCTTATCCGGTAATGCGGCATTTTGGTCCGGAGGAACAACATCTGGAAGGTGTTGCCGGATGAAATCTACGGCCACCTTATGTTGTTTGGAAAGGGAAAATTCCAGCTCCGCTGATTCCCTTTCGTCATCCGAATGGACCATATGAGATTCTCGGTCGTCCCTTTCTGACTCTGCAGGGGAGCGAACCGACCCAGCTTCCTCAGACAATTCCTGTTCCGGAAAAGTTTCTGATGGCAGCTGGGATGCTGCAATGAGTTGAGCTATCTGTGATAGCAAGTCCGTCACAGAGGCTTGTGGAGCCGCAGTCTTACATGATTTAGCTGCTGGGAGCTCCTGGGATGTTACTTCCTGCATACTTCTTTTATGCAAACGTCCCGACTGGTAAGGCCTCATGTCCTTGACTAACGGATGGCGTGACCTGATCGACATGGAATCCCTGGTCGGAGGAGTGGACGTATGCTCCGACTGACGAACATTACGTACAACATCTGGTCCCAGATGTTGTTGTAAGAGAGGGGCCTCTCTCGCTCGCGGTCCGGGCAGACCTGGACGAGCTAGGTACCGGACTAATTGGCTTCCTCCATACTATCCTCGGATCCATCGTCGCCGGGTGTGCACGATCCATGTTTATAGTGCTCGCAACACCCAATCTCCTTTCCTCGACCACAACGGACGAACCCTGCTTCACAACCATTTTGTGAATGATTGCTTCACCGGGCGAGCTAGCGGGCGACAATGCCATCGATCCTACGTGGGACCTCTTAGGCATTTGCCAAATTTCATTGAGCACTTTTTCCGCTAGCTCTTCATTTATCTGCGACGACGGAGGCACACTTTGTGAAGACATCATGGAAACATCACCCTGTTCTTGTTCCTCTGAAAAAGAGACTGAAAAACTAGAGTGACCCTGTGGCGAGAGGGCTGGCATGGACCTCTCACCACTAACAATATACCGTAACACATGTCTCCAACGTTTGTCATTCCAATTGGCACACACAGAGCAAGAATTAGTGCGAGTACACTAACTACAATTAATACACTGAACATGAGAATCAGAGGAAGACTTCCTCGAATTACAATTTGAACAAACTTCTTTCATTTTGAAAAAGGTTAAACAACGTACTTGCACTAACCCTTGAAAACAAGATACATAATAATAATATAATCCATTACAAACATTTCGAAAATAATTCGAAAGAAAAAATTTTCAAGTTCAGCCCAAGTTCCCAATGGGAACGATGAGCCCAAATGGATCCCAAAAATGCCTAAGTGTGGACAAAAATTTTAAATCATGTCTAAAAATTAATGTTACACTTACGGACAATATTATGTATCTGGCTATGAGCAGAACTTAATAGATGACAAGGAATCACTGTCTGAAGTAACCATTGACAATGTAAACAAAAGTGATTAAAACTGGAAACAAGACTCCAGGCAATGAAATATGGCCCGAAATCAGTAACCAATTTTAACACTATCTGATGTAAAACAGAGGCTTCCTGAGTAGAAACTGCAGTACATCGGATGGTAGATGCATGACTGAAACGCCTAACCGCCCTAGGGTGAGGACATAACCATGGGGAAAAACAGAATAATCATTCTGTTACCAAGCCAAAAATCCCAAGAAATTTCATTGTAAAATAATTACAAAAATTATGCCAAAAGCATGGGAGAATAGCAAGAGGGGTATTAAGGAAAGGGAGAGAGGAAACACTGAACAAACAATGGAAATTTCATAGCAAGAATGAAAATATCAGGCCCATGCCCCGAAATTAGGGAACATGAAATAATTTTTCATAAAATTTATAAGTTACAGCCCTGAACACATCCTTCCACTGTTTCTTCCTCTCATCCTTTTATTTCATCCTTAGATCCACCATTTCTCTCATGATTATGTGTCTGGCATCATTTAAACTGAGATTTTAAGCACAGATATCAGTGTGATGTTACTGATTGAAGGGCCGAACAAAGAATGAGGATTTGACTCCAATTTCGGACTTCCTTGACTACTGTGCATGCACAGTGGATAAAAGTATGGAGGACCACATAGGACATCTAATTTTTGGACTTTGATGCAAATTTTGGGGGATTGGGTGGGCAAAATTTGTGTTTGGCCCTAGAATATTAGAGTTAGCACCAGCTGAGTCTGGGTCATTGGTACAGTATAAAAATATGCTGAAAGCCATTTTATGGGCATTGCCCTATTTTTCCAAAAAAGGGGTGGGGGGGGGGGTGGGGGGGGGGGATACGACTGATGAAAAAAGTACACTGGAGGTACACTTGGCAGATACAGAAGGAATCTTCCGTCTGCGCTGAAGGCACGAGCATATTGGGGTGCAAGGGGGGGGGGGGGGGAGTGGGGATCCAAGGGCATGCTCCCCCAGGAAAATGTTTAAATTTAGTATCAAATTGAGCTCTCTGGGGGCCTTTGGGGGATTTATTTGCATTCTCTGTTCTTGAAAAAAAGGTAAAAGGGGGTTCGTTCTTATCCCTCGGCCCCCACTCCCCTGGTTGGTGATGCCTATGCACTTTAGTGGCTTCACACTGTATGCATTAGCCTACTGGCACATTCCAATAAACTGTAACAAAGTTATTATTTATGAACAAAATCTTAGTAAACTAAGGCTACTCTTGCTGGTAGAATGGTAGAATGGTATCTTTGAAAAAATACCATGTTTCAAATCAGCCTTGAAAAATAATTTAGCACTCAACCAGTTAAAGAAAAACATCACTTTCTATGGTCTGATAACATTCAGTTGACAATGTTTTGTGACGAAATATTTCATTCATGTCATAATGTCACTCAAACTTTTACATGACTTTCTTATGTGTAATCCAGATTCCATGCATGGCATATCTAGCACTTTTCCCAGTGTCTGTATTGTATCGTGTAACACTGAATATAAACAGCAATCGTGGTATCATGTTTTTATACCACAATTAACCATTTACCTAACACGAAAAGCAGAAAACACCTGCAAACAAAATTCTTGAATAACTAAATATTTTTATTTTTTGTCTCAAAAACATAGCTTATGACCCCTCATTGGAATGATCTCTATGAGCTCGTTCCAATGAGGGGTCATAAGCTATGTTTTTGAGACAAAAAATAAAAACAAGAGGCCCCCTACAGGGCCTGAAGTGCTCATCTTGAACAGAACATAATATAAACAGAGTCCAAGAATGAGTACATTAAGCAAGCCATCTCCATAGGCTACACTGTCAATCCTTGAGTCCCTCAGGAGTGACAAAAATAATCCGGGCATCATGCCTTTTCTTCAGTTGATCATAAAGTAAAATGTAGAGCTTCCCTGTGAAGCCCCTTGATACAACCTATGTGGATTAATCTTAGTTACACACCTCTAGAGGGTACTGAATACCAAATTTTCAATTCTTCAGCAAAATGGCCAAAGCCCAAATATTAACCTAAGCTCTCGATTTAAATGCAGTTGAATCTGACTTCCCTAGAGATGTTGTGTACCAAATATGAAAGCATTCCGACTGTTGGATCTGAAGAAGAGAAATTTTAAAGAAATTTCTTCATATTGCGCTAAGTTAAAATTTGGGCTACCATAGCAAGCCCAAATATTAACCTATGGATCCGATTTGAACAAACTTCAATCTGACCCCCCCCCCCCCCCCCCCCCCCCCCCCCTCCACCAAGAGGTGTTGTATACCAAATATGAAAGCATTCTGACTGGTGGATCTGAAGAAGATTTTTGAAGAAATTCCTTCATATTGTACTAAGTTAAATTTCAGGTTCCATATGGAGCCAAAATATTAACCAAGGCGCTCGAATTGAACAAACTGGAAACTGACCTCCCTAGAGAAGTAGTATACCGAATATGAAAGCATTGTGACTGGTGGATCTGAAGAAGAAGATTTTTAAAGAAATTTCCTCATATTGCACAAAGTAAAAATTTGGGCTACCATAGCAAGCCCAAATATATATATACCTAGGGATCTGATTTGAACAAACTTGAATCTGACCCCCCCCTAGAGATGTTGCATACCAAATATGAAAGCATTCTGTCTGGTGGATCTGAAGAAGAAGATTTTTTTAAATTACCCCCATATTGAACAAAGTGAAAATTTGGGCTTCTGTAGGAAGCCCAAATATTAACCTAGGGACTTGGATTGAACAATCTTGAATCTGACCCTCATTACCCTCATTACAATGATGAAAACCAAACATAAAAAGATTCTGACTAGTGGTTCTGAAGAAGATTTTTAAAGAATATTCCCTATATTACCCTATATTATGTAGTGAGCCCAAATATGAACCAATGAGCTTTATTTCAACAAACTTGTATCTGACCCCCTATGAATGCTGCATACCAAATATCAAAAGATTCTGATGATTGGTTCTGGAGAAAAGATGTTTTTAAATTTTTGCAAATATGCTGACTCAGCATTTTTTTGATGCCCATTACAGAACACCCTAACATAACCGATGGCATTTTTTTTTTTTACCATTCTACTGGTCCTAAGGATACTTCATACCAAATAACAGCTCTCTGTTCTGTGTGGTTTGGGAAATATGGGCGTTTAAAAATATTTCTATTTTTAGCTCCCAGGGTTCCCATGAGGATGCAGTAATTTTTTTTTTGCATGGGTCAAGTACTTATGACCCAATAATACCACAAACCAAATTTGGTTCATACTGGACCATCGGTTCAGAAAATAGAAATTTTGGGCGGGGCCAAAAATCATACCCCTCCCATTACAAAGCCAAATATTGCTTCACAAACTTCGTTTGAACAAACTTGATTCTACACCTCAAAAGGAAGCTCCATAGCAAATATCAAGTCATTGTACACCCTGGTTCTTGAGAAGAAGATTTTAAAAATATTTTGGAGCATTCTCCCCCACTCCCTCCCTATGGGGCTGGGCATGTTGAGTTGAACAAAAATGCAATGCCCCTTTGGGACCATCACTCACACGAACTTTCACTTGAATTGGCCCAGTGGCTTTGGAAGAGAAGACCAAAACATGGTGTTGACGGACGGAGAGCGATGGGATTAGCTCAGCTTGACTTTGTCAAGATGAGTTAAAAATCTTTGGAACCCACACTGCAGTCTTTAGGGGGTTAAATTAAAGACATGCATACAGGTATCAGGTGTTTTCCAGCATTGAAATGGTTCATTCAACATAAATAAAAATCTTTCTAAAACAAACAAAAGTCCCACAGAATTGACAGATTGGAAGAGTGTTTGGAATAACGATAAAATGTTCAGAACAGAATTTTTGTTAATTTAAGAACAATGTGTCCAATCAAAGTTTAAGAACAATATGTCAAATGTCAATCACAAAGTTCTGTGAATGAAAACTCCTCCAGGATAAAACTACTGCGAAAATGCTGACTCATCATTTTTTCAATACCCTCTACCGGGCATGGTGGCATTTTTTTTTTTAACAAATCCCTTCTTCCGGTCCTAAGGATGTTTCAGACCAAATACCAGTTCTCTGTTCCTTCTGGTTTGAGATATATGGGCTTTTGATTTTTAATTCTGTTTTTAGCCCCTGGGGGTTGTGAAACATTTTTTTAGGCATCAATCAATTACGTAGGCCCCACTTAAACTACATGCCAAATTTGGTTGAAGTTGGCCCATCTGTTCTTGAAATAGAAATTTTGGGTGGGACCAAAAATCTTACCTCTCTCATTACAAAGCCAAATACTGCTTCACGAACTTTGTTTGAACAAACTTAGATTCTACACCTCAAAAGGAAGCTCCATAGCAAATATCAAGTCATTGTACACACTGGTTCATGAGAATATTTTAAAAATATTTTGGAGCATTTCCCCCACTCCCTCCCTATGGGGCTGGGCATGCTGAATTGAACAAAAATGCAATGCCCCTTCAGGACCATCACTCACACAAACTTTCACTTCAATTGGCCCAGTGGCTTTGGAGGAGAAGACCAAAACATGGTGTTGACATGGACAGAGAGCGATGAGATTAGCTCAGCTTGAATTTGTCAAGATGAGCTAAAATAATGAAAATCGAATGGTGATTTTTGTAAATAGTGCTGGCCGGTTTGGCCATTATGTTGGGCAAAGGGCTAAGTGAATGAACCTTAGATTTTTAAAGAAAAATATCCCTTTCAGTGGTCTGTTTACTCCACACTGTTGTTATACATTGAGACATTTATTTCACATCATTCAGATGTGTAAGAACCAATCAGATGCATTCATACATGGAGGCCAAATCCCATGCCTGGTTTTCCTTACACATTTTTCAAGGTCTGTATTGTATCAGGTAACACAGAATACACACAACACTCATGGTATAAAGGTTGATTTCACTCACTGGGTAGGGCCTGGTACCACATCACCCTTGTATGTACTGTACACCAATAGTCATAAAAAGCAAGACTGGAAATAAGCAGACTGTCATCTGCAGAATGAGGTCCCCCAGAGAGTGAATTTGGCACAGCAGGGTAGCATCACTAAATTTACCCTCTGTGAACCTCAATCTGAATCAAGGTCTCGAACCTAAACAGAAAGACGTATTCAGAGGGTAACTGACCTAATGTATGGGATAGCATCAGCAAATTCCCCCTCTGGGGACCTCACTCTGCAAATGACAGATTGCTCATTTCCAGACTTGATTATAATTGGTAGTGGGATGACTATTTTCTTTCTCTTCAATAACTACTCCTCTCCCAGTGGTCATGATAGGTCAGTGGTTGAAGTTTGATAATTCTGGACTTCAACATAAATTCCAGAGCCCATTAAAAAACACCCTAAATTTTCCATGAATTTCCAGGTCCATGAAAAAGAAATTGGAGTTGTCAATAAATTTTCAGGAGTATCAATAGCCTGTATCAACCCTGCTAAAGGCAACAAAAAATTAAACTTCTATCAATATCCAAAGTGAAACGTACAATCAATGAATTTAATTCTGATGTAAAGATTTGCTGCATAAAGATTAAAATCAGAGATTTTATATTTCCATTTGTAAATCACTTGGTATAGTCAATCACTGTCTTTGTTTTACTGCAAGATCCAAACTTACAGTATACTCTATAATGAAACTGAGAGAAAGAAAAACTGTTAGTACAAAAAGCAATTGTGATATGCAATGTGTAACAAGCTTATTACGCAATACGCACCCTGTTCAACAATGCATTGTTGGAACGACCTTTTAACCCATATCTAACATAACAGTCATATCTGGCCAGCACTTGTAAGAAAAATGACCATTTAATTTTTTTCTTCTTAAATTTTTGCCTAAAAAACTAAACGTATGACCCCCTCACTGGAAGGAGCCTGTTCCAATCAGGGGTCACGCTATGTTTTTGAGACAAAAAAATGAACATTTTCAGTTATTCAAAACATTTTAGAAAACTGTTATCTTCTTAGTATGTTAGGAAAGGGGTTCTTCAAAGTCCTTTCCAATAGAATGCCACATTGCAACATATCATCAGCTTCATGGAAGGACCTCCAGGAATGATCCAAGATATTCTTGGCTGATCAGGCTATTCGGACCACCACTTAAAACTGCCTCTAATAATTTTGCATGTTAACTGTCATTGAGGATTTAAGAAAAAAATTTGAACCACTAATTATATTTTTTAAGAAAAGTCATATTGAAAATATTTAATATGCAATAAATAAATCTGACATATAACACAGCTGTTTGCTTTGGCAATTTGCCACATAAACTGAAAAAATATATAACATAATTATACAATTTAAAAAATAAATGGCTGGTTCACCATACATAGTCTTCACTTTAGGGGAGGGCTACCACATCCTGTTCAAATGTCACACAATTAGTTTTCTGGTTTTTGACTTTAAACAATAAAACTAAATGTATCAAAATACACACGATAAAAATACCGATTTTTTTTTTTCAATGCAAACATATGTTACTCTTAATTTTACAAGCTCACAGTGTTGATTCTAATGCGGGGGTCATGAATCAAATTATTAGAAGTTAAAAAAACAAACATTTTAACCCTTCCTGAAAACATGCTGCCATGCATAAGTTTGTGTGTAAAGAAAATACTGGTAATCAAGCAAACAACACAGTTAAGGTCACAATTGTTAGGAAAGCACAAATTCTATGAAATTGAAATTTATCCATGTACAAAACTTTATGGGAATTGTACCTCCTGGGAAGCACCCTTTTAGGGAGGGTGGGTCATGGGATATTTTTTGAAAGGGAGATTATTCCAACTGTGATGTTCCTACAATGTGAAAATGATCAGAGAAATTAAAAATATTCAAGCATATTTAATGTAGAGAAATCGGACAATGTTTGCATTTTCCCTTTTTGGGCGATCACATAGATATTCGAGTACATGAAAACTGCATCTCTTACATTCCATTCAGTGGAGAATCTAAATCTAAAAAGTAATCCAGAAACACTGAAAAATATAAAATAGTACTGTAGTGACAGCGTTAAGAGGTAGTCAGATCTGGAAATTACCACAAATTCAAGGCAGTAAAAGCTGTGCCCAAAATAGGAACCATGCAAAGCTATTGTCCTTGATTTGCCTCAGTCATCATTCAAATTTTTCAGCTGGTAGTGTTTTTCCTTCTTTTTTATGGTGTGTAAAGTTACTTTCAGGTTTAAAAATCAGTAATATCCCTTGAAAATGGGACTTTCTGCAATTTAGGCACATTTAAAGCTCTGAAAAAGATGTGCCCAAAATAAAGCAATCTAAAGGCCTGGAGGTAGAATCAGGATTTTTTTTTTTTTTGAGAAGTGCACTGGATTAATTTACAAGTCCCATACTTATCTGTGGACGTAATTTTGAAAAGCTTCACCATATTCAAGTGCCAGATAGGTAAGTTTAACCCTTTACCCAACGCAGACGATATCAAAATTTATTATTTTAAATTTTAAAAAAAATTTCAACAAAACCATATCATGTGACCCCTCGTTGGAATGAGCTCGTTCCAACGAGGGGTCACATGATATGGTTTTGTTGAAATTTTTTTAAAAATAATATTTTTTCAACTACTGAATCTGCATATTATGCGGGCGGATGCGGCCGATTCGTTGGGTAAAATAAACACAGAAATATGATTATACGACTTGAGTATTCTTTCCTTTCCACTCTAATTGGAACTTTTTACTCCACATTCCAAAAGAGATCATTATCTTGTACAGTGGAGTCCACTTAACTGTATATCTCTTACTGGTAATTGAATAACCCTGTTAACCCTTTACCCAATGTAACGGCAAAACCGGCCAGCGCTATTCTCAAAATCGCCAATTAATTTTGATTATTTTTTCATTTTTTGTCTCAAAAACATAGTTTATGACCCCTCGACAAGCCTGTTCCAACGAGGGGTCATAACCTATGTTTTTGAGACAAAAATGAGAAAAATTAAGATTTTCAAGAATTTTTTTTGCAAGTGTCATCTGCTTTCCATGTTAGGTAAAGGGTTAATTGAATATAACTTTCAAAGACAAAACCATTTACCATACCTTCAGTACAAATTTAATCTGTCAATTGCATATAGGTTATAGTATAAACTCCTGTCAATTTAAAAGAAATTTTATAATATATTGAGAAATTACCAATCACCGACTTCCCCTGTTTATAGATCCATTTTATCTCTATCAATTTAATACAGGGATTTAATCTGTTATTTCTTAATTGACAGACCTTTATAAGCTCTGTCAAACAAAACATAATGGATTAAATGCTTAGCTTATCTCTAGAATATAGCAAAATGACAAAATCCCCGTTATTTGAATAATGTTAATTGAATAACTTTCATCAGCAAAGTGGCTATTCAATTAACAAGTTACAATATATTAAGGATGATTCATTGGCGATGCTTTGAACAAAAAAAGTATTTTTGCAAAGAATTGAAAAATAAAGAAAATTTACTGGCCAATTTTTTCTGAAATTGTGTTGGTAAAGTGTCTCTAAAAGTTCTGATCTTACTACCACAGATCTAGTGTATTACTACTATTTAAACATTCTTCACATATGAGATGAGGTATATTTAACCCATTACCTACTAAATCGGTTGCATCCACACGCATAATTTACAAACTCAACAACTGAAAAAAAAATTCACTAAATTTCAACAAAACCATATCATGTGACCCCTCATGCAAATCACATGTTTTTTTTAAATTTTGTGAATAATTTGAATGTGTGCACTGGGTCAAGGCTTAAACAATATAAACATCTTTCAGAAACAAAATGTTAGAAGATCATAGGTTTCATATAAATCTGCTAATGCCCAGTTTTGGATGGCAGCATAGTACAAAACATGAATCTGTCAATTATTAAAACAAAACAAATGGCTATAATGGCAAGAAATTTGCACGAGAGACAGTAAAATAAACAAGTTAAAACTCGAGAACAAAATTTCATGAATAAAATGTGCAGTGCAAGTTGTATACTAGAACAACAATGTTTTACCTCAAGAAATGAAAATGATATTTAAACCCACTGTACTCTGATTTCAAAATACCAAATTTCAAGCGACATTTTTTTTCAATAATGCAACTAGAATTTAACCATTTCAAAAAAAGTTTTTTCGACAGACTTCAGATTGGGCAATCCAGCACTCCTCCAGTTGAATTGAACTGTTTTTGAATAGATCATTGCCCCATCATTGCACTGAAAGGCAGCAAACACAATTCACTCAACTCTTTCTTTGTGTCTGAATCAATCTATCTGGGTGGCTTGAACTTTCAGCATAACCAAATTCTCAAATACATAACTGCTGGTATGTTCTCCAGGCATTCATTCTTTAAGTCTCAGAAGTTCTCCTGATGTAGTCTGGATGCTGAAAAATTAAAAATAAATGTTAGGTTTAACAACTAAACTGTTCCATTCTTTGGTTCTCGAAACTAATCCTGTTACTTTAAGTTACATCTGCTCGAGACATGACTGTGGTGCTCTGCCAAAGTTGCAGAGATTTTTTGCTCTTCTGTTGAAGCCAAACTTAATTTACTTGCATCTCTGGGCAACATCATGTAGAGGTGCTGTTGGTAGGTATGGTAGAGTTTTTTTATAATGGGTATCCAACTGTGACTGTGACTAAAGCACATCTTTGAAATAGTTTGCATCAGAAATGAGAGGACAAATGCCTTCTATCCTCCTACAGGGGTCAGTCTGGCAGCTGATTTTAGCAAGAATCCTTCCAGAGCCTCTAAGGAGAAGTCATGGGCCAGGAGGGAGAAGTCAGTGGAGATGAAGGAGAAGTCAGAAAAAACATAAAAATGTTTGCCGACACACGTTATTTAACTGCACTTTGAAGTAGATTAGTACATTGATTGTCACATAAGCAATCTAAAATTGAAATCTGCTGCCCCAAGGCATACATATCAAATTTTAAAGTCCTCACCCTTCACATTAGTTATTTGATGTCATGTGGAATTCGAAGCATGGTAACTATAGTCATCACTGGTAGGGGAATCCTCATTCATGCATGTAGTGTATTTATTTATTGGCTAATTGTGACTGTGACAGTTTTACGGGTGGAGGAAGCCAGAGTACCCAGAGAGAACCAGCAAGCATTGACAAGCAACTGTCAGCTCCTCAACATTCTAACTCTGTTCAAGCTCCGCTCAAGCAGGGTTACAGCGGCTGAAGACATGCACCATCGACGTGCAGTATGCCTTAGTACACGGCGTCATCATGCCCCAATGTAAGCAACCAAGATAAAGTGCCTTGCCCAAGGACGCAACGCGGGTCATCCTGAATGGGATCAAACTCCATTAAACTGTAAAATAAACAGCTAATGACAGTACTAACTAGAGATACTGTGAGCAAACTTACAAAGTGATACCCCCCACGCCTGAAATGTATAAGTTAGATTATCTCCCCTTGGAAATGTCAGAACGGAATTATATTGCTTCATGCACATCTTCATATGGAGTTCTTCCATTGTGTAAAGTTTCATGAAAATTCTTCAAACGGTTTAGGAGGAGTTGCGCTTACAAGGATGGACAGACGGTATAAGTTAGATTATCTCCCCTTGTAAATGTCAGAACGGAATTATATTGCTTCATGCACATCTTCATATGGAGTTCTTCCATTGTGTAAAGTTTCATGAAAATTCTTCAAACGGTTTAGGAGGAGTTGCGCTTACAAGGATGGACAGACGGATGGACAGGGTGATTCCTATATACCCCCCCAAACTTTGTCTGCAGGGAGTATAATTACAGAATGGTGAGTCAGAAAGGACATCCTATTTTTAAATAGCCATTTTGTGCTGGTTGCTACCAGTTAAGGCAAACTGTTTGAACAATCTAGGCCATTACAACTCTTTTATGTGAACTTTAGGCTATTTTCAGGCCCATGTGATGGATTTTAACAGCAATCGCAAATGCGTTTTGAACATCAGAATGTAGAAGCATTTTTATTTGGAAAAAAACCCAGAAAAGCAGGGGCATTGCATGAACATAGGAGGGGGTGGGTAGGTGGAAAAGTGCCTGGAAAATGTGTGTAAACAGTTAATGTAATTTTTCCTTTTTCACTATATGGCATCTTTTGTGCCCCAAACGGTGACAAAATGTCACCAATTGACCATAAAAGCCTATTTAGAAGCATTATTAACAAAAGTAACCCCCTTAGTATGAAAAATATTGAGGATAGGGTGGGTGTCCGATACTGAACTGAAAAAAATTGTCCGACAATTTTCTTCTAAAGTCGACTAAAATATCCATTCACAACTTAATTCATTCATATTCCAGATTTTTTATGGAATATTCTGTAAAATGAAGTATAGTATATACAAAACTGTATTATGAATCAGAATAGCTAGGTAGGAGTAAAAAAAAGTATCACATTTGTTTCAAAGGGTTAAAATTGAGAAAAATACCCTGAAATGTTAAGGTAACCACCATGGCAATATGCCAGGAAGGTAAAACTCCACTCGAAGACAAAATTTCAAAACCTGTACACAAAAGTCAAAAACCTGCACAGAAAAGTACAAAACCTGTACACAAAAGTCAAAAAGTCAAGTAACGAAGCATGGAAAGGGTTGAATAAAATATTACTATCCCTGAAAAGCATGCTGACATAAAAAAAAAAGTTAAAAAATTTATAGTAATTTATATATTTTTTATACTTACCAATGACCCAGACATAGCTGGTGCTAACTCTTAAAATATAGGGCCAAACACAAATTTTGCCCCCCAATCCCCAAAATTTGCATCTAAAACCAAAGAAAACATGTCCTGAAAGGCCCTTCACACTTCACCCCTACTGCGCATGCACAGTGTCAAGGACGTTCCGAAATTGGCGCCATTAATCATTCTAATAACCAGTGCCTGGTAAGCGCTATGTACTCAGCGGGGAGGCAAGAGTTCCCAACTCCTGGGAGGGCCATCCCCGTCTGGGTCATTGGTAAGTATAAAAAATATATAAATTACTATAAATTTTTTAACATTTTTATACTGTACCAATGACCCAGACATAGCTGAATAGTAAAAAGGCTGGAGGGCCAAGGACATAGAGCAAAATGGAATACGCTCAATAAAATAAAATAGAGTCATCCCCTGTAGGGAAAAAGAAGTAATAGGCCTTACATGTATCTTTCTTATTTATGATAAATTAGAAAGATACAACACCTTCCAAAATTGAGCTTAATACATCCATGTACTCTATTAATATCCAATATAATCCTTATACTAATAATTTTTAAAGTAAGCCAATAAATAAAGTAAGTCTATAGAATAGTGACTCTTATACTCCTAAAAGTGTCTGAGGATTGCATAATCATGTCCGTTGACATATGCAATATTCAAAAGCTATACTTTAACAAGAGGCCCCACGTGGCCTTAATCGCTCACCTGACAAAGTGACTCTAAGAAGTATTTTAGGTCACCTTCACCATGTCATGCCTCATCAACATTAACTGGTTGAGTGATAGATTTTGTTTGAAGTTCAACATTTGTTACCTAAAATTAGTTTTATTTAAAATCATTGGTGTGTGGCCAATCTCCAATGATTTTTAATAAAGCAAATTTATCTCTGCAGACAAACTGGTTTAGCATGAAGCACAAACAAGGAATGTGAAGAGATAGCCTTGGACATCTCTCCCCAACTGTGGATATCTTCCATGTGCTACATGTATATATTTGCATGCAAGAAAACAAAAATTTTCACAAATTTTATTTTTTTTTATCATCATTGGAACAAGCTCAAACAGCTTATTCCAATAGGGGTATGGGAAGATCAGGTATATTTTTGAGACAGAAATGTGAATATATAAATAATGGTGTTTTTTGTGAATGATGCTGGAGAATTTTGCGTAAAGATATGGTAAATGGTTTGTTCTAGATACAGAATGATGCAAAAGTATTTAAATTTGATTAGGCAAGTTGTTCCTATAATGCATTTAAAAATTGAAGTAACTGTTTTTTTGCTGACGAACTTTTAGGTGTGTGTGTCTGTGTTTGTGTGTGTGTGTGTGTGTTTGTGTGTGTGTGTTTGTGGGGGGGGGGGGGGGTAAGAGTGTTCTTGCAAACAAAATTCCTGAAGAAATGGAAAATTTTATTTTTTGTGTGAAAGACATAGTGTTTGAATGTTGATTGGAACAAGCTTAGAGAGCTCATTTTAATGTGAAGTCATAAAGCTGTGTTTTACGTACGAAATTCTGGAATAACTAAAAAAATTGCTTTTTTGACTCAAAAAGCATGGTGTGCGACCTCTCATTGGAATGAGCTCAAAAAGCTCATTCCAATGGGGTATTTACAAGCGATAAGTACATGTATGTTTAAGAGACAAAAATTAAAATTTGAATAGCGATTTTTGCGAAGAATGCTGACAAGTTTTGGCAGTTATGCTGGTAAAAAGGTAAGATATGCAAAGTGGTTGTTTTTTAGAGGCGACATTTAATTAAGGGGAATTAACCCTTGATTACTGAGGTAACTTCTAAAAGTACTGAAATTTCATGAAGCAATGTGAATAACAGACAACAGTTGCCTAAAAATTTCATGAATAACTAAAATTTTTATTCCTTTGTCTCGAAAACATGGCATATGACCTTTGTTGGAATGAGCTGAATGCGTGTGTTCCAATGAGGGGTCATAAAATTTGAACGAAGATTTGTGTGAATAATGCATTAGTACTGCTAGATTTGGGTAAACGGTTCACCCTGGATACCACCCCTTCTATAGTAGATCTTTTCTGCAAATTTTGTCTAAGATTCTATCAACTTTACAAATAAATACGTTCATGAATCACAATCAGATCCACCCTACAATGTTGCATACCAAATATCAAAAGATTCTGCCTGCTGGATCTGGAGAAGAAGATTTTTTAAGAAATATGCCTGAAACGCACTAAGTTCAAATTTGGGCTCCTATACTGAGCCCAAATATAAACCCAGGGGGCCGATTTGAACAAACTTGAATCAGATCCACCCCACAATGTTGCTTACCAAATATGAAAAGATTCTGCCTGCTGGATCTGGAGAAGAAGATTTTTTAAGAAATTTGCATGAAATGCACTAAGTTCAAATTCGAGCTTCTATAGTGAGCCCAAATATGAATCTAGGAAGCCGATTTGAACAAACTTGAATCAGATCCACCCCACAATGTTGCATACCAAATATCAAAAGATTCTGCCTTCTGGATCTGGAGAAGAAGATTTTTTAAGAAATTTGCCTAAATGCACTAAGTTCGAAATCGGGCTCCTATACTGAGCCCAAATATGAACCCAGGGGGCCGATTTGAACAAACTTGAATCAGATCCACCCTACAATGTTGCATACCAAATATCAAAAGATTCTGCCTGCTGGATCTGGAGAAGAAGATTTTTCAAGAAATTTGCCTGAAATGCACTAAGTTCGAAATCAGGCTCCTATACTGAGCCCAAATATGAATCCAGGGGGCCGATTTGAACAATCTTGAATCAGATCCACACCACAATGTTGCTTACCAAATATGAAAACATTCTGCCTGCTGGATCTGGAGAAGATGATTTTTGAAGAAATTTGCCTGAAATGCACTAAGTTTGAATTCGGGCTTCTATAGTAAGCCCAAATATGTATCCAGGGGGCCGATTTGAACAAACTTGAATCAGATCTACCCCGCAACATTGCATACCAAATATCAAAAGATTCTGCCTGCTGGATCTGGAGAAGAAGATTTTTTAAGAAATTTGCCTGAAATGCACTAAGTTCGAATTTGAGCTCCTATAGTGAGCCCAAATATGAATCTAGGGAGCCGATTTGAACAAACTTGAATCAGATCCACCCTACAATGTTGCATACCAAATATAAAAAGATTCTGCCTGCTGGATCTGGAGAAGAAGATTTTCAAAGAAATTTGCCTGAAATGCAGTAAGTTCAAATTTGGGCTCCTATACTGAACCCAAATATAAACCCAGGGGGCCGATTTGAACAAACTTGAATCAGATCCACCCCACAATGTTGCATACCAAATATCAAAAGATTCTGCCTGCTGGATCTGGAGAAGAAGATTTTTTAAGAAATTTGCCTGAAATGCACTAAGTTCGAAATCGGGCTCCTATACTGAGCCCAAATATGAACCCAGGGGGCCGATTTGAACAAACTTGAATCAGATCCACCCTACAATGTTGCATACCAAATATCAAAAGATTCTGCCTGCTGGATCTGGAGAAGAAGATTTTTTAATGTTTTTCCCATTGCCTACAGTGTTAAAAAGTGCTGACTCAGCACTTTTTCAAAGTCCCGAAACTGTACCCTATGATAAAACCGATGGCAATTTTTTTTTACCAATCCTTTCTGTTGGTCCTAAGGAAGCTGCACACCAAATAAAAATTCTCAGTGCCGTGCAGTTTTGGAGATATGGGCGTTTTAAATTTTTTCTATTTTTAGCTCCTGCGGTTCCCACGGGGCTGCGGGAAAATTTTTTTTTGCATAAATCAAGTACTCATGACCCAATAAGCCCTCACATAAAATTTGGTTCAAATCAGCCTCTCGGTTTGGAAAATAGAAATTTTGGGCGGGGCAAAAAATTTTGCCCCTCTCATAACAACGTCAAGTATAGCCCCACAAACTTCTCTTGAACAAATCTGAGTCTACACCTCAAAAGGAAGCTGCACACCAAATATCAAGTCTCTGCTACTGCTGGTTCATGAGAAGAAGATTTACAAAGATTTTGGTGCCCCTTGGGGGTGTGGCACCACCCAGGAGGAGGGGCAACTTCATTTGAACAAATCTGAATTGGCATTAGGTAATAAACATTTAGCCAACATTTGAATAAAATTGGGCTAGTGGTTTAGGAGGAGAAGTCGATAATGTAAAGTTAACGCCGGACGGACGACGACGGACGACGGACGACGGACGCCGGACGACGGACGACGGACGCCGGACGACGGACAGAAAGTGATTAGTTAAGCTCCCCTTGAGCTTCGCTCAGGTGAGCTAAAAACTAAGACTTGAATGAATTTTAAAAACCTAAACTTCTCAGTAAACAACCATCCCAATAACAGCTCAGAATAACTAACTCCGGAGGAGGTATCCCCTTGTTTTCATAGTAAAACAGGTGACCCAAGGGAACACCCTCCCCCCCCCCCCCCCTTTTTCTTGCCCTGGGTCAAATAGCCCAGAGCGAAGAGGGCAGCAGAACGGAGACACTGCCGAAACAGACAGCCTACCTAGCTATAGTAGCAACTGTTAAGTGAATGACATTCTGAGCAGTAGATAATAGACCTAACAATAGAGGCCTCCAGAAATGGACTCGATATTTCTGAGATAAAATTCATGAATGTGGATGGCTGAGCGCAATGAGCGGCCTTCAAAAATCTATAATAGCGACACTATTAATGTAAGCCCAAGAAGTAGAAGAGCTCTTACTTCATGAGCCGAAATCTTAAGCACAACTGCTAAGTCAATGATATACCATAAGCAGTACCGATAGTAAATAGAATCCATTAACAATAAAATGGAGCGTAACGTCCTTCTACTAGGCATCAAAGACAGAAGAAGCTTACGCCCATAGTAATAAACAGATATCTGTTTATAAATACATAAACTGTACCCGGAAAGAGTAAAGGCCTATGCCCATACGAAGACGGAAGGACCTTAAAATAATAGGTTCCGGATAATAGGAGCCTAACTCTTATGCAAAAATCCAACCTAAATAGTAACGGAAGTAGTGATTCCGAAACTACGAAAGTGAAAATCATCCATCGATAGTGCATGAAACTCACTGACTCTACAGTAAAAGAGAAACCAACAGAATTACTGTCTAAAAGGTCAGAATTTGAAAACTACTGTTTCCAGAGGCTCAAATGATTACTTAGCTAAATAAGAACCGAAGTTAAAATCCATATAGGAATTTAATCTAAAGATTCTAAGTCTATTTATCAACAAGTTACTAACTGACTTAGATAAAGAGACAAAAGACTCAATTGTAAACTATCGTAGAGTGCATAGGTATGAGGTAACATAAACCTATAACCTAAATAATAACAGGCTGCAGTAGATCTTATGAAACAAGTATACTAAAAAATTGCAATGAGTAGTATGGAGGGATCAACAATATGAACATAATGATCCCTACACCACGACGGAAGAGCCTCCACTTTAGCCGCATAGAATAGCGAAGAAGAGGATCTCCTATAGTAAGAAATCGCGTCCAAAGCTCGTCCAGTACAGTGCATACAATGCAATATGGACCACACAACGGAATACATGAAGGTTGCGACCTTGCGGGTTGTGATAAAGATGACACGATTTACCCAGTGAAAAAAGATCCTCACATAGAGGAAGATTTCACGTTAAGACCCACAGTAGACAAGAGAGTAAATTACCCATGATCTCTGTGAAGATAGAGATGCTATCAACAGAAATGTATTGTAGTTGTTTATCTTAGCAATACCTGCTGAAACAACAGCGCCGGAGGATACGCGTATCCTATCATTCCGTCCTATAGATCAATAGAGCGTTAACAACATTAGCTCAGAGATCTGGACAAGCTAACACATACGTCTGCAATTGATTAGCAAACTGTGTCGTAAATAAATCATCATTGGGCGCTCCCATAGATAGCAAATCTGATTGAATACTTGTTTGTTGAGAGTCCATTCTGACAGCAACAAGCGACCCGTAAGAGAACGGGAGTCCGGTAAAACAATCAGACTACCCGGAATATGACGGACCAAAACAGAACTTGGTGTACTATAACCAACAGACGGATTCTTTCCATTAAATTGAATAACGGAAACGAAGGAGTGCCTCCCTGGTTCCGGAGATACGCCACTACTGTCGAATTAAAGGACAGGATTTGGGCATGCGTTTCTGAATAATGTTCATGCAATGACATAAAGCAAGCCTAAAAAACATTATTCCGCAGAAGAAAACTGATTGCTAAGAGACTGCGGAACCCAAAGACCCTGGCACTTCGAATCCGTAGGGATCAGTATTATATCCCAATCTGTTTGACTGGCAACCGTCATAACAGCCACACTCGGGTCCGGCAACTGCGGTGGCACTCTCTGAGTCAACCACCGAATGTTTGCCCCAGTCTGAATCTCTTGTAACACTAGATAGACAAGAGAACGTGTAAATCGAGCAAATCATGGATTGCCGAAAAGTTGCCGTCGAAGAGAAGCTCCTCCGAGAACGAAGCGACTCTGAGATAGTTCTTAACCTTACTATCCACGCGTGTGGATGCAGCTAGGGTTGCGTCACGTCTAACCAACTCCAATCAGCCACTGAAGGGCGGAGTTATACGTGAACAAACTACTGCCCTCAAAAGAAATTACATTGAGAATAATATCCCGTAAATCTTTTCTTGAAGACGTAATGATAATGCCTCAGTAAGGCGGATTACGTATGATAAAGCGTCTAAGTTAAGTCTACTATACATCATGCCGTTTCCAACATTGAAATTGGAAAAGACATAAACGGCGAAAAAGAATATATGCAGTCTTTAACCACACCGTCTAGACGCATAAGAACTCTCGGTATGCCCTGCTCTGCCAAAATAAACTATTCGTATAAAAGATAAAATGGCAGAAATGAGCAACGCGGACAAGAAACTAAACTATCATGCTTGGTAGCAGGCTTGTATATATATATATATATATAGCGTCGAAAAATAAAACACATGTTGTAATGACAATATTGGACTGCGTCGGTAAGTCAGGGACAATGTCCCTGAACCGATCGAAAAATCCGAGTCCAATGACGCTATAAGTCTCTTATCCAAGATCGCAGCAATGAAGTCCGAAATAACAATCACTGGAAGATAATGCCAGAAGATATGAAAGGCAGCTTCCGATACTACTAAAGGGAAAACTCGAAATCTTTCGAATCCCTTTCGCCATCCTGTCGGACCCTATAAAGCGTTCGGTCGTCTGTAGCTGATGCAACCGCGGACCGCACCGACCCAGCGCCGTCGGATAATTCCTGATTCGACCGAGAAACTGTCAATTGCTGGGATGCTGCGAAACAACTGTGCTAACTCGGATAGCATGTCCGTCACTGAGGCCTGAGGAGAAGCGGTCTTACGATGCATTGCCGCTGGAAGCTCCATGATCGTTACCCCGTGCATACTACCAATATGCGAGCGAACGGAGTGTATAGGCCTCGTGTCCCTTGGCTACTGGATGGCGCGACCTATTCGCCGTGGAATCAATGAATGACGAAACTGATCGGATACTCGAGGTCACGTAGCCAATGTGCGGTCGTGTGCCCTGCTGTGAGGATGAGGAAGCATTAAGGACAGTCTCTCGGACTGTCAATATAACGGAGCGTCCCGACCGACGGACATATGCTCCGAATGTAAAATATCTGAACCACAACATGCAGTCCCCTATGTTGTTGGACGAGAGAGGGACCTCTCTCGCTCACAGCCCGGACGGACCTGGACAAGCCAGGAACCGGACTAACAGGCTTCCTCCGATCTGTCCTCAATCTGCCGTCACTGGGTGAGTACTAAAGTAATTAAAGTGCTCGCATCACCCAAATCTCCTTCCTAGACCGCAACGGACGAACCCGGCAGCCGAACCATTCGATGAATGTACGCTACACCGGGTGAGCTAGCGAATGTCACTCCGTAGGCGATAGACATATTCCATGAGCACTTATTGCCGCTAGCTCTTCATTAACTATGACGACAGAGGCACACTTATGAAAGACATCTCCATAACTCTGCGAACAAGAAACCAGAAATGCTTGGTTATAGCAAGCATAAAATAATAATATATATAGCGTCGTGCAATAATTCGAAAGTTTGTGTGACATTATTGGACTATGTCGGAACTGAGGGACGATGTCCCTGAACCGAACCAAAAATTTCTAAGTCCACCGACGCTATCAGTTTCTTATCCGGCATCGCAGCATTCTGGTCCGACGAAAGAAGCTGTAGAAGACCAAGTCAGATGACATACACAACAGCATATGTTGTTCCGAGAGGGAAAGCTCGAAATCCTCCAAATCCCTTTCGGTATCCCGTCGGACCGGATGAAACTTTCGGACGTCCGTACCCGCTTCCGCGGAGCGTCCCGCCCCAGCATCGTCGGATAAAATATATGCGACAGATTCAGTTGATGCTGGGATGCTGCGATAAACTGTGCTATTAAGGAAAGCACGTCCGTTCCCGAGGCCTGTGCAGTAGCGGTCTTACGATGCATTGCCACTGGAAGCTCCGTGAACGTTGACTCCCGCACACTTCCTATGCGAACGTCCGGAGTCTGCAGGCCTCGTGTCCCTGGCTACCGGATGGTGTGACCTGGTCGCCGAAGAATCCTTGATCGGCGAAGCTGGTAATATATCGGCGGTCACGCAGCCAAGGTGCGGTCGTGTGCGCTGACGAGAAGAGGAAGCCTTAGCAGTCTCCGCGGACTGCCTATACAACGGAGCGTCCCGAGCGACGGACGTATGCTCCGCTTGCGACACATTTTGTACCACAACATCTGGGGCCAGATGTTGTTGAACGAGAGAGGGGCCTCTCTCGCTTGCCGTCCGGATGGACCGGAACGAGCTATGAACCGGACTAAAAGGCTTCCTCCGTTCTCCCTCCGATCCGCCGTCACTGGGTGTGCATTAGGTTAATTTATAGTGCTCGCATCACCCCAAAATTCCTTCTAGACCGCAACGGACGAACCCGGCTGCCGAACCATTCGGTGAATGGACGCTACACCGGGCGAGCTAGCGGACGTCAAAGGCCGTCGAACCTACTAGGGTCCTCTTAGGCAATTGGCGTATTTACATGAGCACTTTTCCGCTAGCCCTTCATTAATTGTGACGACGGAGGCACACTGTTGGAAGACATCACAGATACATCACCCTAATCTTGATCGTCTGAAATAGAAATTGATAAAGTAGAGTGACCCTGCGGGGAAAGGACCGGAGTGTCCAAATCCCCAATAACATACCGTGACATACGCTTCCCATATTGTCATCGAAATCATACGATACAGAACAGGAGTTAATGCGAGTACACTGACCACATATAGAATGATTATAAAGTCAGAGGAAGACTTCCTCTTAATACAATTGATCAATATCCTTTCAATGTGAAAAGAAAACAAGTCCTGGTACTCGCACTAACCCCTGGCAATCAAAATACATAATAATAATATGATCCATTAATATAGAAAAAATAACTGAAATCAAAATATTTTGAAAAAGTTAAAAAATTTATAGTAATTTATATATTTTTTATACTTACCAATGACCCAGACTTAGCTGGTGCTAACTCTAACAAAACCAGGGCCAAACACAAATTTTGCCCCCCAATCCCCAAAATTTGCATCCAAAACAAAAAGAAATCATGTCCTAAAGGACCTCCATACTACGCCTCTACTGCGCATGCGCAGTGACGCAGTCGTCCCGAAATTGGCGCCAATTATCATTCTTACTGGCAGTGCCTGGTCAGCGCTATGTACTCAGCGGGGAGGCAAGAGTTCCCAACTCCAGGGAGGGCCATCCCCGTCTGGGTCATTGGTAAGTATAAAAAATATATAAATTACTATAAATTTTTTAACATTTTTATACTGTACCAATGACCCAGACTTAGCTGAATAGTAAACAGGCTGGAGGGCCTAGGACATAGAGGAAAATCCAATAAGCTCAACTATATAGTAAAGAGGTAACCCCTTAAGGAGAAAAGGAGTATTAGGCTTTACATGTATCTTTCTTATTTAATATTAAATTAGAAAGATACACTACCCTTAATAATTGAGCACAATAACATTCATGTTCTCTATTAACATCCAGTATAACCCTTATACTAATTATTTTTAAAGCAAGCCAATAAATAAAGTAGTCCAGAGAATTGAGACTCTTTATAATCATTTAAAAGTGTCCGAGTATTGTATATTAAAGCCCGTTTGACACTTGACATATACAAATGCTTCACACCGAGCTACACTTTAAAAATAAGACATGAATGAATTTAAACATTAATATTACACTTTAAAACCATCCCGGAAGCGACTCAGAAATACTGACTTGGAGGAGGCATTCCCTTGCTTTTCACTATAAAGCAGGTGACCTAAGGGAACACCCGCCCCACCCCCTTCCCCTTGCCCTGGGTCAAATAGCCCAGAGCGAAGAGGGCAGCCGGACGGAGTCACTGCCGGAACAGAAAGCCTGCATAACTATAGTTGCAACTGTTTAGTGGACGACATTCTGAGCAACAGATAACGGACCTAAACAATGCAGGTCTCCAGAAATGGACTCAATATTTCTGAGATAAAAATTCGTAAATGTGGATGGCTGAGACCAATAAGCAGCCTTCATTAAATCTGTAATAGCAACACTATTAGCATAAGCCCAGGAAGTAGAAAGAGCTCTTACTTCATGAGCAGAAATCTTAAGCACAGACTGCTGAGAAGAAGATAAATCTTCATAAGCAGTACGGATAGTTAACTGAATCCATCTAGCAATAGAATGGACTGAAATGTCCTTTCTATTAGGCATCAAAGACAGAAAGAAACGTTTCCGTCCCTTTCTGATAAACTGAGATCTCTGTTTATAGATACGTAGTGCTCTAACAGGACAGAGTAAAGGCCTACGCCCGTCTGAAGACGGAAGAGCCTTAATAACAATAGGTTCTGGATATTTATTAGGAGCCTGATTCTTAGCTAAAAAACCCACATTAGTAGTGAAGGTGATAGTGTTCCCAACACTACGATAATGAGAATCATCCACCGATAGTGCATGAAGCTCACTGACTCTTCTGGCAGAAGAGAAAGCTAAGAGAAAAGCTGTCTTATAAGATAAGAATTTGAAATCTACTGTCCCAAGAGGTTCAAATGGCTTTTCCTTCAATTTAAGGAGAACCCAAGCTAAATTCCACTTAGGAATTAATCTAAGAGTTCTGGGTCTATTTATCGAAAAGTTTCTAACCAACTTCGATAAAGAGACATTAGATCCAATTTGTAAACTATCATGATGTGCATAGGTATCAGATAACATAGATCTATAACCCTTTATAGTAACAGGCTGCAGTTTGATTTCGTCAAACAAGTATACTAGAAAGTTTGCAATGTCTGGTATAGAGGGATCAAATATATCTACAGAATGATCCCTACACCAACGACGAAAAACCTTCCACTTAGCCGCATAGTTTAGCGAAGAGGAGGTCCTCCTACAGTTAGAAATCGCGTCCACTGCTCGTCCTGTAAAGTGCTTGCCATGCAAGAAGGACCGCACAACGGAAAAACGTGAAGGTTGAGACCTTGCGGGTTGTGATGGAGTTGGCGCGATTTCCCCTGCGAAAGAAGATCCTCTCGTGGAGGAAGCTTCCGCGGTAGGTCCCACAACAGACACCTGAGTAGATTTATCCACGGTCTCTGTGGCGACAGAGATGCTACCAACAGAATCTTGCATTGAGATTGTTTTATCTTTAGCAATACTTGTTGAATTAACGGCGCTGGAGGATACGCATATCCTATCATTCCGTCCCAAGGGATCGACAGAGCGTCTACTGCAAATGCTCTTGGATCCGGACACGGAGACACATACGTCTGCAACTGATTGTTGAGATGTGTCGCAAATAAGTCTATCATTGGCCGTTCCCATTGGTAGCAAATCTGATTGAATACTTGTTTGTTGAGAGTCCACTCCGACGGCAACAAGCGACCCTTTCGTGAAAGGGAGTCTGCTAGCACATTCAGACGACCCGGAATGTGACGGACCGAAAGAAGAACGTGATGTTCTAACGCAAACAGAAGGATTCTTTCCGTTAGATTGAACAACGGAACTGAATGAGTGCCTCCCTGATTCCGTATATACGCCACTACTGTCGTATTGTCGGATAGGATTTGGACATGAGCATCGTGAATAATGTCCATCCAGTGACGTAACGCAAGCCAAATTGACATCATTTCCTTGATGTTTATGTGCTTGCACAGGAATTGCGGATCCCAAAGACCCTGGCATCTCGAATCCGTTGGGATTAATGATGCACCCCAACCTGTTTGACTGGCATCCGTCATAACGGTAAAACTCGGATCCGGCAACTGCAGCGGAACTCCTTGAGTTAACCACTGAATGTTTGCCCAAGTCTGAATCTCTTGTTTCACTTGATCTGACAAGAGAACGTCTACATCGAGCGAATGAATTTTCACACTCCAATTCTGAGTCAGGAAAATTTGAAGAGGACGTGTGCGTAGCCGCCCCATCGGAATGAGATCTGCGGCGGCTCCGCACAGACCTATCAGTCTCATAAATTCTCTCGCCGTGACTTTGTCTGCGTGCAGACAATAGCGAGCGTAACAACTGACTAATTTTGCTCTGGTTAACGGCAGACGAACGAGATTGTTGTGCATCTCGAAGCTCATTCCCAGATGAGTGAATGACTTGGACGGCACCAGATCCGACTTCTCCTCGTTTACTATAAAACCGAGACGTCGGAGCAATAGAAGAAGATTCTGAACATCGTTCTGAAGCGTTAACTCGTTGCCGTACCTCTGAAGAATGTCGTCCAGGTAGGCCGACGTTACCGCAGACGAATGAGCTCGGAAGTAGATCATTACCGAGTTCATTACCCGAGTGAAAGCCCAGGGTGCTAGATTCAATCCGAAGCACATCGCCCGGAATTGATACACCACTCCCAGGACTGCAAAGCGTAGATACTTTCGGAATGTCGGATGTACCATGACGTGAAAGTACGCATCTTTGAGATCTATGCTCGTTGCATAATCGTTCACCCGAATACTCGCTCTGACCGATCGAATCGTCTCCATATAAAACTTCGGAGCGACGATCAGCTTGTTTATCCAGCTCAAATCTATGACTGGACGGAACGAGCCGTCTGGTTTCGGAACCAGAAACAGATGGCTGTAGAATCCCAGAGATTCCTGGTTTTCTACGACCTCTACCGCGTTCTTCATTAAAAGAGACTGCACCTCTGATAACAGAGCGTCTCTTTTCTGTGGATTTGACGGAAGATGAGTCCACTTTGGACTTCGAGTTAATGGAGGCTTTCATTTGAAGGATATCTTTAGACCTTCCGAAGTTACTCCTCTCACCCAAGGGTCGTCCGTAATCGACGCCCACTCTTGTGAAAAACTCGACAACCTTCCGCCAACCGGAACGCGATAGAGGTTTAAGCCATCACCTCCTGGACCTGCGAGGCCTGCGGTAGGAGAAACCACGTCTTCCACGACCCGCACCTCGCCTCGTCGACCTCGGGGCGTCTGACCGATTGTCCCGGCCTGAAGGACGTCCCGAACGAGAGTCGCTATCCTGACGGTCTCTCGAATAAGACCAAGAGGACGCACCGGAACCTCTATAGGAACCTCTCTTGGGCGCATTAGACCCAGAAGTGCCTGTCTTATTCGTGTCTGCTGTATCCGACTTCTTAGGAGCCGATCTGAACAACAGAGAATCATTAGCTTTCTTTTTAATTTTATCATAAATAGCGGAAAGCTTGCCGTCAAAGAGAAGTTCTCCTGAGACCGAAGCGACTCTAAGAGAGTTCTTCACCTTAGAATCCACTAGTGTGGATGTAGCTAGGGCTGCGTCACGTCTAACCAACTCCAGATTTGCCACTGAAAGGGCGGAGTTACACGTGGAATAAGCTACTGCCCTTGAAAGAAGTCTTAAAGAGGATTGTATATCCTGAAACTCTTCCCCTTGAAGGCGCAGTGATAACGCCTTAGTAAGGTGATCTGCGTAAGATAAGGCATCTAAATTGGCTCTGTTAGACGCAATAGCTGTTTCCAACACCGCGGTTGGAATAGAAGCTGACGACGGTAATGATAGCTCTAAGTCTTCCGCCTCGTCGTCCATACGCAGAGGAACTCTCGGTATACCCTGTCCTGCCGTATCGAATTTATTCCTTGCATTAATGAAAGGCAGGTTGAGAGTATTAGCGGACAAGAAACCTGCTTTCCCCGTCCTGGAAGCAAGTTTAAATATAGCGTCGTTCAATAATTCAGATGTTCTAGCAACATTATTGGACTGCGACGGAAACTCGGGAGCGATGTCCCTGAACCGCTCAAAAAATTCAGAGTCCAATGACGCTATAATTCTCTTGTCCGGAAGCGCAGCAGTCTGGCCCGACGGAACAACTTGAGGGAGAAAGTGCCGGATGAAGTCCACGGCAGCTTTATGTTGTTCCGAAAGGGATAGCTCCAAGTCATCCGTATCCCTTTCACCATCCGGTCGGACCTCACGATGTTCCCGGTCGTCCGCCCCCGATGCTTCGGCGGAGCGTACCGACCCAGCGCCGTCGGATAATTCTCGATCCGACACCGTTTCTGTCGGCTGCTGGGATGCTGCGATAAGCTGTGCTATCTGCACAAGAATGTCCGGCGTCGAGACCTGCGGAGGCGCAGTCTTTTGTGACCTGGTCGCCGAAGAATCCTTCATCGGCGAAGCTGGTAATATATCGGCGGTCACGCAGCCAAGGTGCGGTCGTATGCGCTGACGAGAAGAGGAAGCCTTAACAGTCTCTGCGGACTGCTTATACAACGGAGCGTCCCGAGCGACGGACGTATGCTCCGCTAAAGACACATTTTGTACCACAACATCTGGTCCCAGATTTTGTTGTACGAGAGAGGGACCTCTCTCGCTCGCGGCCCGGCTGGACCTGGACGAGCTATGAACCGGACTAAAAGGCTTCCTCCGTTCTCGCTTACTATCCGCCATCACTGGGTGTGCATCTATTATGTTTATAGTGCTCGCATCACCCATTCCTCTTGGACCGCATCGGACGAACCCGGCTGCCGAACCATTCGGTGAATGGACGCTACACCGGGCGAGCTAGCGGACGACATTTGTCTAATCTCCATGAGCACTTTTGCCGCTAGCTCTGAATTCATTTGTGACGACGGACGCACACTTGAAGAAGATAACATGGAAACATCACCCTGTTCTGGTTCCTCTGAAATAGAAACTGAGAGAGTAGAGTGACCTTGCGGAGAAAGAGCCGGCATCGCTCTTTCTCCAGAAATAACATATCGTGACACACGTTTCCAATGTTTCTCATCCCAATGTTCACATATAGGACAGGGATTAATGCGAGAACACTGACTACAATTAATACAATGATCATGAAAGTCAGAGGAAGATTTCTTCCTATTACAATTTGAACAACGTCCCTTCATTGTGAAAGAACAACAATAAGTCCTAGTTACTCGCAAAAACCCCTGACACAAAGATACATAATAACATGATCCATTAATAAATGAAAAAACAATTGCAAAACAAAATAATTTTGAAAAAATATTTTTTCAGAGAAGCCCAAGTTGCTGAAAAGTAACGTTGAGCCCCGATGGATCCGATGGCAAAGTGTGGTCAAAAATTTTAAATTTATATAAAATAATTAATGAGACACTTTCGGATAATATAAATGTATCTTATAATGAGATAAACTACCACAAAGGCAAACAGCCCCCCTCAAAAAAGGCTGTTGCCAATGAAAACAAACAGTGCAAACACACTAGAAAACATGACTCCAGGCACTGAAAAAACTGGCCCGGAATCAGTCATCAATTACACTCTATCTGATGCAAAACAGAGACTCCCAGGGGAGAATCTGTAGAACATCTGTAGAACATCAGATGGAAGATGCAGAACACAAACGTTATACACCCATGGGTGAAAACGTAACTATGGGGAAAATAACAGAAAACATTCTGTAACCAAGCAACTCTCCCAGGAAATTTTAGAAATGAAATTTCTCAAAAATATGCCAAAAGCATGGGAGAATTGCCAGGGGGGACTTTAGAAGGCTAGGGGAGAGGAAACACTGAATAAGCAGTGCAACAATTAGCAAGAATGACAACAAGAGGCCCATGCTTCGAAAATAGGCAACTTAACATAATTTCATCAAAAAATTTTAAGTGCAGCCCTGATTATTTTTTGCCACTTCTTTTTCCTCTCCTCCTTCTATCCTCCTTAGAATCACATTTTCTCCAAAAATTACGTGTCTGGCATCCTTTAAACTGAGATTTACAAGCACAAAAATCAGTGAGATGTTGACTGATGAAGGGCCAAACAGAGAATGATAATTGGCGCCAATTTCGGGACGACTGCGTCACTGCGCATGCGCAGTAGAGGCGTAGTATGGAGGTCCTTTAGGACATGATTTCTTTTTGTTTTGGATGCAAATTTTGGGGATTGGGGGGCAAAATTTGTGTTTGGCCCTGGTTTTGTTAGAGTTAGCACCAGCTAAGTCTGGGTCATTGGTACAGTATAAAAGTTAAAAAATTTATAGTAATTTATATATTTTTTATACTTACCAATGACCCAGACATAGCTGGTGCTAACTCTTAAAATATAGGGCCAAACACAAATTTTGCCCCCCAATCCCCAAAATTTGCATCTAAAACTAAAGAAAACATGTCCTGAGAGGCCCTCCACACTTCGCCCCTACTGCGCATGCGCAGTGTCAAGGACGTTCCGAAATTGGCGCCATTCATCATTCTAATAACCAGTGCCTGGTAAGCGCTATGTACTCAGCGGGGAGGCAAGAGTTCCCAACTCCTGGGAGGGCCATCCCCGTCTGGGTCATTGGTAAGTATAAAAAATATATAAATTACTATAAATTTTTTAACATTTTTATACTGTACCAATGACCCAGACATAGCTGAATAGTAAAAAGGCTGGAGGGCCAAGGACATAGAGCAAAATGGAATACGCTCAATAAAATAAAATAGAGTCATCCCCTGTAGGGAAAAGAAGTAATAGGCCTTACATGTATCTTTCTTATTTATGATAAATTAGAAAGATACAACACCTTCCAAAAATTGAGCTTCATACATCCATGTACTCTATTAATATCCAACAATCCTTATACTAATAATTTTTAAAGTAAGCCAATAATAAAGTAAGTCTAGAGAATAGAGACTCTTATACTCCTAAAAGTGTGTGAGAATTGCATAATCATGTCCGTTGACATATGCAATATTCAAAAGCTATACTTTAAAAACTAAGACTTGAATGAATTTTATAAACTTAAACTTCTCACTAAACAACCATCCCAATAACAGCTCAGAATTACTAACTCCGGAGGAGGTATCCCCTTGTTTTCATAGTAAAAACAGGTGACCCAAGGGAACACCCTCCCCCCCCCCTTTTTCTTGCCCTGGGTCAAATATCCCAGAGCGAAGAGGGCAGCCGAACGGAGACACTGCCGAAACAGACAGCCTACCTAGCTATAGTAGCAACTGTTAAGTGAATGACATTCTGAGCAGTAGATAATAGACCTAACAATAGAGGCCTCCAGAAATGGACTCGATATTTCTGAGATAAAATTCATGAATGGATGGCTGAGCGCAATGAGCAGCCTTCAAAAATCTATAATAGAACACTATTAATGTAAGCCCAAGAAGTAGAAGAACTCTTACTTCATGAGCCGAAATCTTAAGCACAACTGCTAAGCCAATGATATACCATAAGCAGTACGCTAGTTAATAGAATCCATTAACAATAAAATGGAGCGTAACGTCCTTCTACTAGACATCAAAGACAGAAGAAGCTTACGCCCTTGTAATAAACAGATATCTGTTTATAAATACATAAACTGTACCCGGAAAGAGTAAAGGCCTATGCCCATACGAAGACGGAAGGACCTTAAAATAATAGGTTCCGGATAATAGGAGCCTAACTCTTATGCAACAATCCAACCTAAATAGTAACGGAAGTATTGATTCCGAAACTATGAAAGTGAAAATCATCCATCGATAGTGCATGAAACTCACTGACTCTACAGTAAAAGAGAAACCAACAGAATTACTGTCTAAAAGGTCAGAATTTGAAAACTACTGTTTCCAGAGGCTCAAATGATTACTTAGCTAAATAAGAACCTGAAGTTAAAATCCGTATAGGAATTTAATCTAAAGATTCTAAGTCTATTTATCAAAAAGTTACTAACTGACTTAGATAAAGAGACAAAAGACTCAATTGTAAACTATCGTAGAGTGCATAGGTATGAGGTAACATAAACCTATAACCTAAATAACAACAGGCTGCAGTAGATCTTGTGAAACAAGTATACTAAAAAATAGCAATAAGTAGTATGGAGGGATCAACCATATGAACATAATGATCCCTACACCACGACGGAAGAGCCTCCACTTTAGTCGCATAGAATAGCGAAGAAGAGGATCTCCTATAGTAAGAAATCGCGTCCAAAGCTCGTCCAGTACAGTGCTTACAATGCAATACGGACCACACAACGGAATACATGAAGGTTGCGACCTTGCTGGTTGTGATAAAGATGACACGATTTACCCAGTGAAAAAAGATCCTCACATAGAGGAAGATTTCACGTTAAGATCCACAGTAGACAAGAGAGTAAATTACTCATGATCTCTGTGAAGATAGAGATGCTATCAACCGAAATGTATTGTGGTTGTTTATCTTAGCAATACCTGCTAAAAACAACAGCGCCGGAGGATACGCGTATCCTATCATTCTGTCCTATAGATCAATAGAGCGTTAACAGTATTAGCTCAGAGATCTGGACAAGCCAACACATACGTCTGCAATTGATTAGCCAGCTGTGTCATAAATAAAACATCATTGGGCGCTCCCATAGATAGCAAATCTGATTGAATACTTGTTTGTTGAGAGTCCATTCTGACAGCAACAAGCGACCCGTAAGAGAACGGGAGTGCGATAAAACAATCAGACGACCCAGAATATGACGGACCAAAACTGAACTTGGTGTACTATAACCAACAGACGGATTCTTTCCATTAAATTGAATAACGGAAACGAAAGAGTGCCTCCCTGGTTCCGGAGATACGCCACTACTGTCGAATTAAAGGACAGGAATTTGGGCATGCGTTTCTGAATAATGTTCATGCAATGACATAAAGCAAGCCTAAAAAACATTATTCCGCGGAAGTTAACTGATAGCTAAAAGACTGCGGAACCCAAAGACCCTGGCACTTCGAATCCGTAGGGATCAGTATATATCCCAATCTGTTTGACTGGCAACCGTCATAACAGCCACACTCGGGTCCGGCAACTGCGGCGGCACTCTCTGAGTCAACCACCGAATGTTTGCCCCAGTCTGAATCTCTTGTAACACTAGATAGACAAGAGAATGTATAAATCAAGCAATTCATGGATTGCCGGAAAGTTGCCGTTGAAGAGAAGCTCCTCCGAGAACGAAGCGACTCTGAGAGAGTTCTTAACCTACTATCCACGCGTGGATGTAGCTAGGGCTGCATCACGTCTAACCAACTCCAATCAGCCACTGAAGGGCGGAGTTATACGTGAACAAACTACTGCCCTCAAAAGAAATTACATTGAGAATAATATCCCGTAAATCTTTTCTTGAAGACGTAATGAAAACGCCTCAGTAAGGCGGATTACGTATAATAAAGCGTCTAAGTTAAGTCTAATATACATAATGTCGTTCCCAACATTGAAATTGGAAAAGACATAAACGGTGAAAAAGAATATATGCAGTCTTTAATCACACCGTCTAGACGCATATGAACTCTCGGTATGCCCTGCTCTGCCAAAATAAACTATATGTAAAAAAAGATAAAATGGCAGAAATGAGCCACGCGGACAAGAAACTAAACTATCATGCTTAGTAGCCGTCTAGTATATAAATATATAGCGTCGAAAAATAAAACACATGTTGTAATGACAATATTGGACTGCGTCGGTAAGTCAGGGACAAAGTCCCTGTACCGATCGAAAAATCCGAGTCCAATGACGCTATAAGTCTCTTATCCAAGATCGCAGCAATGAAGTCCGAAAAATAATCACTGGAAGAAATGCCAGAAGATATGAAAGGCATCTTCCGATACTACTAAAGGGAAAACTCGAAATCTTTCGAATCCCTTTCGCCATCCTGTCGGACCCTATAAAGCGTTCGGTCGTCCGTAGCTTGATGCAACCGCGGACCGCACCGACCCAGCGCCGTCGGATAATTCCTGATTCGACCGAGAAACCGTCAATTGCTGGGATGCTGCGAAACAACTGTGCTAACTCAGATAGCACGTCCGTCACTGAGGCCTGAGGAGCAGCGGTCTTACGATGCATTGCCGCAGGAAGCTCCGAGATCGTTACCCCGTGCATACTTCCAATATGCGAGCGAACGGAGTGTATAGGCCTCGTGTCCCTTGGCTACCGGATGGCGCGACCTATTCGCTGTGGAATCACTGAATGCCGAAACTGATCAGATACTCGAGGTCACGTAGCCAATGTGCGGTCGTGTGCCCTGCTGTGAGGATGAGGAAGCATTAAAGACAGTCTCTCGGACTGTCAATATAACGGAGCGTCCCGAGCAACGGACATATGCTCCGAATGTAAAATATCTGAACCACAACATGCGGTCCCCTATGTTGTTGGCTTCCTCCGATCTGTCCTCAATCTGCCGTCACTGGGTGAGTACTAAAGTAAATAAAGTGCTCGCATCACCCAAATCTCCTTCCTAGACCGCAACGGACGAACCCGGCAGCCGAACCATTCGATGAATGTACGCTACACCGGGTGAGCTAGCGAATGTCACTCCGTAAGCGATAGACATATTCCATGAGCACTTATTGCCGCTAACTCTTCATTAACTATGACGACAGAGGCACACTTTTGAAAGACATCTCCATAACTCTTCGAACAAGAAACCAGAAATGCTTGGATAGCAAGCATAAAATAATAATATATATAGCGTCGTTCGATAATTCGAAAGTTTGTGTGACATTATTGGACTATGTCGGAACTGAGGGACGATGTCCCTGAACCGAACCAAAAATTTCTAAGTCCACCGACGCTATCAGTTTCTTATCCGACATCGCAGCATATGTTGTTCCGAAAGGGAAAGCTTGAAATCCACCGAATCCCTTTCGGTATCCCGTCGGACCGGATGAAACTTTCGGACGTCCGTACCCGCTTCCGCGGAGCGTCCCGACCCAGCATCGTCGGATAAAATATATGCGACAGATTCAGTTGATGCTGGGATGCTGCGATAAACTGTGCTATTAAGGAAAGCACGTCCGTTCCCGAGGCCTGTGCAGTAGCGGACTTACGATGCATTGCCGCTGGAAGCTCCGTGTACGTTGACTCCCGCATACTTCCTATGCGAACGTCCGGAGTCTACAGGCCTCGAGTCCCCGGCTACCGACCCAGCGCTGTCGGATAATTCTCGATCCGACACCGTTTCTGTCGGCTGCTGGGATGCTGCGATAAGCTGTGCTATGTGCACAAGAATGTCCGGCGTCGAGACCTGCGGAGGCGCAGTCTATCGCTGCTTCGCCGAGGGCAGCTCCGCATCAGATGGCTCCCGCATACTTTTCCTATGCGAACGTCCGGAGTCCATCGGTCTCGAATCCCTGGCTGCCGGATGGTGTGACCTGGTCGCCGAAGAATCCTTGATCGGCGAAGCTGGTAATATATCGGCGGTCACGCAGCCAAGGTGCGGTCGTGTGCGCTGACGAGAAGAGGAAGCCTTAGCAGTCTCAGCGGACTGCCTATACAACGGAGCGTCCCGAGCGACGGACGTATGCTCCGCTAACGACACATTTGTACCACAACATCTGAGGCCAGATGTTGTTGAACGAGAGAGGGGCCTCTCTCGCTTGCCGTCCGGATGGACCGGAACGAGCTATGAACCGGACTAAAAGGCTTCCTCCGTTCTCCCTCCGATCCGCCGTCACTGGGTGTGCATTAAGTTAATTTTATAGTGCTCGCATCACCCCAAAATTCCTTCTAGACCGCAACGGACGAACCCGGCTGCCGAACCATTCGGTGAATGGACGCTACACCGGGCGAGCTAGCGGACGTCAAAGGCCGTCGAACCTACTAGGGTCCTCTTAGGCAATTGGCGTATTACATGAGCACTTTTCCGCTAGCCCTTCATTAATTGTGACGACGGAGGCACACTGTTGGAAGACATCACAGATACATCACCCTAATCTTGATCGTCTGAAATAGAAATTGATAAAGTAGAGTGACCCTGCGGGGAAAGGACCGGAGTGTCCAAATCCCCAACAACATACCGTGACATACGCTTCCCATATTGTCATCCAAATCATACGATACAGAACCGGAGTTAATGCGAGTACACTGACCACATATAGAATGATAATAAGGTCAGAGGAAGACTTCCTCTTAAAACAATTGATCAATATCCTTTCAATGTGAAAAGAAAACAAGTCCTGGTACTCGCACTAACCCCTGGCAATCAAAATACATAATAATAATATGATCCATTAATATAGAAAAAATAATTGAAATCAAAATATTTTGAAAAAATATTTTTTCAGAACAGCCCAAGTTTCTGAAAAGTAACGTTGAGCCCCAATGGATCCCAAGCCTAAGTGTGGACAAAAATTTAAAAAATATTTTAAACAATTTATTCAACACTTACGAACAATAATAATGTATCTAGTTATGATTGAAATAACATAAAGATATTATTATTAAGAAATCCCCCCCTCACACAGAGGGCTGTTGTAAATGTAAACAATGAGTGTAAAAACACTAAAATAAGACTCCAGGCACCCAGGCCCGAAATCAGTTACCAAAAATACACCATCTGATGCAAAACAGAGACTTCCAGGGAAGAAACTGCAGAACATCAGATGGTAGATGCAGAACACAACGCCTAACCACCCGTAGGTGAAGACGTAAACATGGGGAAAGAACAGAATTCATTCTGTTATTCAGCTAAACTCCCAAGAAATTTTAGTAATAATAATTACAGAAATTATGCCAAAAGCATGGGAGAATAGCAAGGGGGAACTTAAAGGACAGGGAGAGAGGAAAAACACTTGTAAAAACAGTGTAACTAAATAATCAGAATGACAACAAAATGGCTGCTGCCTTGAAAATAGGTAACTTAACATAATTTCATTAAAAAATTTTAAGTTACAGCCCTGATAATATTCTGTCACACATTCTTTTCCTCTCCTCCTTTTCTATCCTCCTTAGAATCACCATTTCACTAATATTTATGTGTCTGGCATCATTTAAACTGAGATTTAAAAGCACAAAGATCAGTCAGATGTTAACTGATGAAGGGCCAAACTTAGAATGATAAATGGCGCCAATTTCGGAACGTCCTTGACACTGCGCATGCGCAGTAGGGGCGAAGTGTGGAGGGCCTCTCAGGACATGTTTTCTTTAGTTTTAGATGCAAATTTTGGGGATTGGGGGGCAAAATTTGTGTTTGGCCCTATATTTTAAGAGTTAGCACCAGCTATGTCTGGGTCATTGGTACAGTATAAAAATATATATTTTTTCAGAACAGCCCAAGTTTCTGAAAAGTAACGTTGAGCCCCAATGGATCCCAAGCCTAAGTGTGGACAAAAATTTTAAAAATATTTTAAACAATTTATGCAACACTTACGAACAATAATAATGTATCTAGTTATGATTAAAATAACATCAAGATATTATTTTCCAGAAATCCCCCCCTCACACAGAGGGCTGTTGTAAATGTAAACAATGAGTGTAAAAACACTAAAATAAGACTCCAGGCACCCAGGCCCGAAATCAGTTACCAAAAATACACTATCTGATGCAAAACAGAGACTTCCAGGGAAGAAACTGCTGAACATCAGATGGTAGATGCAGAACACAATGCCTAACCACCCGTAGGTGAAGACGTAAACATGGGGAAAAGAACAGAATTCATTCTGTTATTCAGCTAAAACTCCCAAGAAAATTTAGTAATAATAATTGCAAAAACTATGCCAAAAGCATGGGAGAATAGCAAGGGGGGACTTAAAGGACAGGGAGAGAGGAAAACACTTAAAAACAGGGTAACTAAATAATCAGAATGACAACAAAATGGCTGCTGCCTCAAAAATAGGTAACTTAACATAATTTCATTAAAAAATTTTAAGTTACAGCCCTGATAATATTCTGTCACACATTTTTTTCCTCTCCTCCTTCTCTATCCTCCTTAGAATCACTATTTCACTAATATTTATGTGTCTGGCATCATTTAAACTGAGATTTATAAGCACAAAGATCAGTCAGATGTTAACTGATGAAGGGCCAAACTTAGAACGATTAATGGCGCCAGTTTCGGAACGTCCTTGACACTGTGCATGCGCAGTAGGGGGCGAAGTGTGGAGGGCCTTTCAGGACATGTTTTCTTTGGTTTTAGATGCAAATTTTGGGGATTGGGGGGCAAAATTTGTGTTTGGCCCTATATTTTAAGAGTTAGCACCAGCTATGTCTGGATCATTGGTACAGTATAAAAATATCAAAACCTGCACACAAAAGTTCAAAACGAATGAATAAAATAATGAGCTAAAGGGTTAAATAATATAATAATAGCCCCAAGAAGCATGCTAACATAAATAGGAACCATGGCAATATGCTACAAGTAAGTCTCCACTTTGAAGAAAAGAAAGACAAACCTCAAAACCTGCACATAAAGTAAAAAAAAAAAAAAGTATCACATTTGTTTCAATGGGTAAAAATTGATAAAAATACCCTGATAATGTCACAGTAACCACCATGGCAATATGCCAGTAAGGTGAAACTTAGATGAAAAATATCCACTTGGAAGAAAAGAAAGAAAAACCTCAAAACCTGCACATAAAAGTCCAAAAAGTATTACATTTGGTTCAAAGGGTTAAAATTTAGAAAAATACCCTGAAAGTTAAAAAATTTATAGTAATTTATATATTTTTTATACTTACCAATGACCCAGACACAGCTGGTGCTAACTCTAAAAATATAGGGCCAAACACAAATTTTTGCCCCCCAATCCCCAAAATTTGCATCTAAAACCAAGGAAAACATGTCCTGAATGGCCCTCCACACTTCACCTCTACTGCGCATGCGCAGTGTCAAGGACGTTCCGAAATTGGCACCATTAATCATTCTCATAACCAGTGCCTGGTAAGCGCTGTGTACTCAGCGGGGAGGTAAGAGTTCCCAACTCCTGGGAGGGCCATCCCCGTCTGGGTCATTGGTAAGTATAAAAAATATATAAATTACTATAAATTTTTTAACATTTTTATACTGTACCAATGACCCAGACATAGCTGAATAGTAAAAAGGCTGGAGGGCCAAGGACATAGAGCAAGATGGAATATGCTCAATTATATAAAACAGAGTCATCCCCTCTAGGGAAAAAGAAGTATTAGGCCTTACATGTATCTTTCTTATTTATGATAAATTAGAAAGATACAACACCTTCCAAAATTGAGCATCATACATCCATGTACTCTATTAATATCTAGTATAATCCTTATACTAATAATTTTTAAAGTAAGCCAATAAATAAAGTGAGTCTAGAGAATAGAGACTCTTTATACTCCTTAAAAGTGACTGAGGAATGTATAATAATGTCCGTTGACACATGCTATATTCAAAAGCTATACTTTAAAACTAAGACCTGAATGAATTTTTAAAACATAAACTTCTCACTAAACAACCATCCCAATAACAGCTCAGAATTACTAACTCCGGAGGAGGTATCCCCCTTGTTTTCATAGTAAAACAGGTGACCCAAGGGAACACCCTTCCCTCCCCCCCCCCTTTTTCTGGCCCTGGGTCAAATAGCCCAGAGCGAAGAGGGCAGCAGAACGGAGTCACTGCCGAAACAGACAGCCTACCTAGCTATAGTAGCAACTGTTAAATGAATGACATTCTGAGCAGTAGATAATAGACCTAACAATAGAGGCCTCCAGAAATGGACTCGATATTTCTGAGATAAAAATTCATGAATGTGGATGGCTGAGCGCAATGAGCAGCCTTCAAAAATCTATAATAGCGACACTATTAATGTAAGCCCAAGATGTAGAAGAACTCTTACTTCATGAGCCGAAATCTCAAACACAACTGCTGAGTCAATGATATACCATAAGCAGTATCGATAGTTAATTGAATCCATTAGCAATAGAATGGAGAGTAACATCCTTCTATTAGGCATCAAAGACAGAAGAAGCTTACGCCCGTAGTAATAAACAGATATCTGTTTATAAATACATAAACTCTAACCGGACAGAGTAAAGGCCTATGCCCGTACGAAGACGGAAGGACCTTAATAACAATAGGTTCCGGATATTAATTAGGAGCCTGACTCTTATGCCAAAATCCAACATTAATAGTAAAGGAAATAGTGTTTCCGATACTACGAAAGTGAGAATCGTCCACCGATAGTGCAAGAAACTCACTGACTCTTCAGTAAAAGAGAAGCCAACAGAATTACTGTCTAAAAGGTCAGAATTTGAAAACTACTGTTTCCAGAGGCTCAAATGATTACTTAGCTAAATAAGAACCAAAGTTAAATTCCGTATAGGAATTTAATCTAATGATTCTAAGTCTATTTATCGAAAAGTTACTAACTGACTTAGATAAAGAGACATAAGACTCAATTGTAAACTATCATAGAGAGCATAGGTATGAGGTAACATAAACCTATAACCTTAATAAAAACAGGCTGCAGTAGATCTTGTCAAACAAGTATACTAAAAAGTTGCAATGACTAGTATGGAGGGATCCACAATATCAACATAGTGATCCCTACACCAACGACGGAAGAGCCTCCACTTTAGCCGCATAGTATAGCGAAGAAGAGGTTCTCCTATAGTAAGAAATCGCGTCCAAAGCTCGTCCAGTACAATGCTTACAATGCAATAAGGACCACACAACGGAATACGTGAAGGTTGAGACCTTGCGGGTTGTGATAAAGATGACACGATTTTACCCAGTGAAAAAAGATCCTCTGATGGAGGAAGATTTCGCGTTAAGTCCCACAGTAGACATCAGAGTAAATTTACCCACGGTCTCTGTGAAGACAGAGATGCTATCAACAGAAATGTATTGTGGTTGTTTATCTTAGCAATACTTGCTGAAACAACAGCGCAGGAGGATACACATATCCTATCATTCCGTCCTATTAGATCAATAGAGCGATAACAACATAAGCTCAGAGATCCGGACAAGCAAACACATACGTCTGCAATTGATTAGCAAGTTGTGTCGTAAATAAATTATCATAGGGCGCTCCCATTGATAGCAAATCTGATTGAATACTTGTTTGTTGAGAGTCCATTCTGACGGCAACAAGCAACCCATAAGTGAACGGGAGTCCGGTAATACAATCAGACGACCCGGAATATGACGGACCGAAGCAGAACTTGGTGTACTATAACAAACAGAAGGATTCTTTCCATTAAATTGAATAACGGAAACGAATGAGTGCCTCCCTGGTTCCGGAGATACGCCACTACTGTCGAATTAACGGACAGGATTTGGACATGCGTTTCTGAATAATGTTCATCCAATGACATAAAGCAAGCCTAAAAAAACATTATTTCGTGAAAGATAAGTGCTTGCTTAGAGACTGCGGAACCCAAAGACCCTGGCACTTCGAATCCGTTGGGATCAATATTATATCCCAACCTGTTTGACTGGCAACCGTCATAATTATAAAACTCGGATCCGGCAACTGCAGTGGCACTCTCTGAGTCAACCACCGAATGTTTGCCCCAGTCTGAATCTCTTGCTACACTAGATAGACAAGAGAACGTGTAAATCGAGCAATTCATGGATTGCTGAAAAGTTGCCGTCGAAGAGAAGCTTCTCCGAGAACGAAGCGACTCTGAGAGAGTTCTTCACCTTACTATCCACGCGCGTGGATGTAGCTAGGGCTGCGTCACGTCTAACCAACTCCAAGCAGCCACTGAAGGGCGGAGTTATATGTGAACAAACTACTGCCCTCAAAAGAAATCACATTGAGGATCATATCCCGGAATTCTTTCTCTTGAAGACGTAATGATAACGCCTCAGTAAGGTGGATTACGTATGATAAAGCGTCAAAGTTAAGTCTATTAGACATCATTGTCGTTTCCAACATTGTGGTTGGAAAAGACATAGACGGTGAAAAAGATTATTACCAGTCTTTAACCACGCCGTCTAGACGCATATGAACTCTCGGTATGCCCTGTTCTGCCAAAATAAATAATTCGTATAAATGATAAAAGGCAGAAATGAGCATTGCGGACAAGAAACTAAACTATCATGCTTGGTAGCAGGCTTATATATATATAGCGTCGATAATAATACACATGTTCTAATGACATTATTGGACTGTGTCGGTAAGTCAGGGACAATGTCCCTGAACCGATCCAAAATTCCGTGTCCAATGACGCTATAAGTCTCTTATCCAACATCGCAGCAATGTAGTCCGAAATAACAATCACTGGAAGATAATGCCGGAAGATATGTATGGCAGCTTCCGATGCTACGAAAGGGAAAACTCGAAATCTTTCGAATCCCTTTCGCCATCCTGTCGGTCCCTATAAAGCGTTCGGTCGTCCGTACCTGATGCAACCGCAGACCGCACCGACCCAGCGCCGTCGGATAATTCCTGATTCGACCAAGAAACTGTCGATTGCTGGGATGCTGCGAAAAAACTGTGCTAACTCGGATAGCACGTCCGTCACTGAGGCCTGTGGAGAAGCGGTCCTACGATGCATTGCCGCTGGAAGCTCCGTGATCGTTACCCCGTGCATACTACAAATATGCGAGCGAACGGAGTGTATAGGCCTCGTGTCCCTTGGCTATCGGATGCCGTGACCTGTTCGCCGCGGAATCACTGAATGACGAAACTGATCGGATACTCGAGGTCACGTAGCCAATGTGCGGTCGTGTGCACTGCTGTGAGGATGAGGAAGCATTATCGACAGTCCCTCGGACTGTCAATATAACGGGGCGTCCCGAGCGACGGACATATGCTCCGAATGTAAAATATCTGAACCACAACATGCGGTCCCCTATGTTGTTGGACGAGAGAGGAACCTCTCTCGCTCACAGCCCGGACGGACCTGGACAAGCCAGGAACCGGACTAACAGGCTTCCTCCGATCTGTCCTCAATCCGCCGTCACTGGGTGAGTACTAAAGTAATTATAGTGCTCGCATCACGCAAATCTCCTTCCTAGACCGCAACGGACGAACCTGGCAGCCGAACCATTCAATGAATGTACGCTACACCGGGTGAGCTAGCGAATGTCACTCCGTCGATCCTACAAGGGACCTCTTAGGCGATAGACATATTCCATGAGCACTTATTGCCGCTAGCTCTTCATTAACTATGACGACAGAGGCACACTTTTGAAAGACATCTCCGTAACTTTGCGAACAAGAAACCAGAAATACTTGGTAATAGCAAGCATATAATAATAAATATATAGCGTCGTTCAATAATTCGAAAGTTTGTGTGACATTATTGGACTATGTCGGAACTGAGGGACGATGTCCCTGAACCGAACCAAAAATTTCTAAGTCCACCGACGCTATCAGTTTCTTATCCGGCATCGCAGCATACTGGTCCGACGAAAGAACCTGTAGAAGATCAAGACAGATGACATACACAACAGCATATGTTGTTCCGAAAGGGAAAGCTCGAAATCCTCCGAATCCCTTTCGGTATCCCGTCGGACCGGATGAAATTTTCGGACGTCCGTACCTGCTTCCGCGGAGCATCCCGACCCAGCATCGTCGGATAAAACATTATGCGACAGATTCAGTTGTTGCTGGGATGCTGCGATAAGCTGTGCTATTTAGGATAGCACGTCCGTCCCCGAGGCCTGTGCAGTAGCGGTCTTACGATGCATTGCCGCCGGAAGCTCCGTGTACGTTGACTCCCGCACACTTTCCTATGCTAACGTCCGGAGTCTGCAGGCCTCGTGTCCCTGGCTACCGGATGGTGTGACCTGGTCGCCGATGATTCTCTGACTGGCGAAGCTGACTGGATATCCGAGGTCACATAGCCAAGAGCGGTCGTGTGCGCTACCATGAGAATGAGGAAGCCTTATTGACAGTCACTCCGGACTGACTATATGTCGGAGCGTCCCGAGCGGCGGACATATGCTCCGAATGCGAAACATTTTGTACCACAACATCTGGGGCCAGATGTTGTTGTACGAGAGAGGGGCCTCTCTCGCTCGCCGTCCGGATGGACCAGAACGAGCTATGAACCGGACTAAAAGGCATCCTCCGTTCTCCCTCTAATCTGCCGTCACTGGGTGTGCATTTGGTAGATTTATAGTGCTCACATCACCCCAAAACTCCTTCTAGACCGCAACGGACGAACCCGGCTGCCGAACCATTCGATGAATGGACGCTACACCGGGCGAGCTAGCGGACGTCAAAGGCCGTCAAACCTACTAGGGTCCTCTTAGGCAACTGGCGTATTTACATGAGCACTTTTCCGCTAGCCCTTCATTAATTGTGACGACGGAGGCACACTGTTGGAAGACATCACAGATACATCACCCTAATCTTGATCGTCTGAAATAGAAATTGATAAAGTAGAGTGACCCTGCGGGGAAAGGACCAGAATGTCCAATTCCCCACTAACATACCGTGACATACGCTTCCCATGTTGTCATCGAAATCATCAGATACAGAACAGGAGTTAATGCGAGTACACTGACTACATATAGAATGATTATAAAAGTCAGAGGAAGACTTCCTCTAATGACAAATGATCAAAATCCTTTCAATGTGAAAAGAAAACAAAGTCCTGGTACTCGCACCAACCCCTGACAATCAAAATACATAATAATAATATGATCCATTAACATAGAAAAAATAATTAAAATCAAAATATTTTGAAAAAATATTTTTTCAGAACAGCCAAGTTTCTGAAAAGTAATGTTGAGCCCCAATGGATCCCAAGCCTAAGTGTGGACAAAAAATTTAAAAATATTTTAAACAATTTATGCAACACTTACGAACAATAATAATGTATCTAGTTCTGATTAAATTAACATCAAGATATTATTTTCAAGAAATCCCCCCCTCACACAGAGGGCTGTTGTAAATGTAAACAATGAGTGTAAAAACACTAAAATAAGACTCCAGGCACCCAGGCCCGAAATCAGTTACCAAAAATACACTATCTGATGCAAAACAGAGACTTCCAGGGAAGAAACTGCAGAACATCAGATGGTAGTTGCAGAACACAACGCCTAACCACCCACAGGTGAAGACGTAAACATGGGGAAAAGAACAGAATTCATTCTGTTATTCAGCTAAAACTCCCAATAAATTTTAGTAATAATAATTACAGAAACTATGCCAAAAGCATGGGAGAATAGCAAGAGGGGACTTAAAGGAAAGGGAGAGAGGAAAACACTGAAAAATCAGTGTAACTAAATAACAAGAATGACAACAAAATGGCTGCTGCCTCGAAAATAGGTAACTTAACATAATTTCATTAAAAAAATTTAAGTTACAGCCCTGATAATATTCTGTCACACATTTTTTTCCTCTCCTCCTTCTCTATCCTCCTTAGAATCACCATTTCACTAATATTTATGTGTCTGGCATCATTTAAACTGAGATTTACAAGCACAAAGATCAGTCAGATGTTAACTGATTTAGGGCCAAACTGAGAATGATTAATGGCGCCAATTTCGGAACGTCCTTGACACTGCGCATGCGCAGTAGAGGTGAAGTGTGGAGGGCCATTCAGGACATGTTTTCCTTGGTTTTAGATGCAAATTTTGGGGATTGGGGGGCAAAAATTTGTGTTTGGCCCTATATTTTTAGAGTTAGCACCAGCTATGTCTGGGTCATTGGTACAGTATAAAAATATGTTACAGTTACCACCATGGCAATATGCCAGTGAGGTAAAACTCCTCTTAAAAAGAAATATCAAAACCTGTACACAAAAGTAAAAAACCTGCACACAAAAGTCCAAAATTAAGGTAAATAAGCAGCTAAAGGGTTAAATAATATAATACTAGCCCCAAGAAGGATCCTAACATAAAATAGGAACCATGGCAATATGCTACAAGGTATGTCTCCACTTTGAGGAAAAGAAAGACAAACCTCAAAACCTGCACATAAAAGTAAAGAAAAAAGGTATCACATTTGTTTCAATGGGTTAAAATTGAGAAAAATACCCTGATAATGTCACAGTAACCACCATGGCAATATGCCAGTAAGATGAAACTTAGATGAAAAATATCCACTTGGAAGAAAAGAAAGAAAAACCTCCAAACCTGCACATAAAAGTCCAAAAAGTATTACAATTAAAATTTAGAAAAGTTAAAAAATTTATAGTACTTTATATATTTTTTATACTTACCAACGACCCAGACTTAGCTGGTGCTAACTCTAATATTCTCGGGCCAAACACAAATTTTGCCCCCTCCCCCCCCCCCAATCCCCAAAATTTGCATCAAAATCCAAAAATTAGATGTCCTATGTGGTCCTCCATACTTTTATCCACTGCACATGCGCAGTAGTCAAGGGAGTCTCGAAATTGGCGCCAATTATCATTCTTACAACCAGTGCCTGGTAAGTGTTATGTAATCAGCGGGGAGGTATGAGTTCCCAACTCATGGGAGGGCCAACCCCGTCTGGGTCATTGGTAAGTATAAATAATATATAAATTACTATAAATTTTTTAACATTTTTAAACTGTACCAATGACCCAGACTTAGCTAAATAGATAAAAGGCTGGAGGGCCTAGGACATAAAGGAAAATCCAATAGTCTCAATTACATGTAAACAGAATTATCCCCCCAAGGAGAAGAGGACAACAGGTTTTACATGTATCTTTCTTGTTTGTACCAAAAAAGAAAGACACAATACCATTCTGTAATTGAGCACAATAACATCAATGATCTCTATTAACATCCAGTATAACCCATTATACTGATCTTTTTAAAGGAAAGCCAATAAATAAAGATAGTCCAGAGAATGAGACTCTTTATACTCATTTAAAAGTGTACGAGGATTGTATATTAGCGCTCATATGACACGTGATATATACAAATGCTTCACGAGCTACACTTTAAAAATATTACATAAATGAGATAGACATTAGCTTTACACTTTAAAACCATCTCGGCACAGACTCGGAATTACTGACTCCAGAGGAGGTATTTCCTTGCTTTTCACTATAAAGCAGGTGATCTAAGGGAACACCATCCCCCCCCCCCCCCCCTTCCCCTTGCTCTGGGTCGAATACCCCAGAACGAAGAGGGCAGCAGGACAGAGTCACTACCGGAACAGAACGCCTGCATAACAAAAGTTGCAACTGTTTAGTGGGACGACATTCTGAGCAACAGATAACAGACCTAAACAACGTAGGTCGCCAGAAATGGACTCAATATTTCTAAGATAAAAACTCGTGAATGTAGAAGGCTGAGACCAATATGCAGCCTTCATCAGATCGGTAATAGCAACACTATTAGCATAAGCCCAAGATGTAGACAGCGCTCTTACTTCATGTGCCAAAATCTTAAGCACAGACTGCTGTGTTGAAGATAATTTTTCATAAGCAGTACGGACAGTTAATTGAATCCACCTTGCAATAGAATGGACCGTAATGTCCCTTCTATTAGGCAGCAGAGACAGAAAGAAACGTTTACATCCCTTTCTGATAAACTCAGATCTACGTTTGTAAATACGTATAGCTCTAACAGGACAGAGTAAAGGCCTATGCCCGTCTGAAGATGGAAGAGCCTTACTAACAATAGGTTCTGGATATTTATTAGAAGCCTGATTTTAGCCAAAAATCCAACATTAGTAGTCAAGGTAGTAGTATTACCTACACTATGATAGTGAGAATCATCAACAGATAGTGCCTGAAGCTCACTAACTCTTCTAACAGAAGAGAAGGCTAAGAGAAAGCCGTCTTATAAGATAAGAATTTGAAGTCCACTGTATCAAGAGGCTCAAATGGCGCTTCTTTTAGCTTAAGAAGAACCCAAGCTAAATTCCACTTAGGAATTAATCTAAGGGTTCTAGGTCTATTTATCGAAAAGTTTTTCACTAACTTAGATAAAGAGACATTAGATCCAATCTGTAAACTATCATGATGAGCATAGGTATCGATAGAATGATCCCTACATCACCGTGAGAAAACCTTCCACTTAGCAGCATAACTTAGCGAAGAGGAGGTTCTCCTACAGGTAGAAATTGCGTCCACTGCTCGTCCTGTAAATGCTTGCCGTGCAAGAAGGACCGCACAACGGAAATACGTGAAGGTTGAGACCTTGTGGGTTGTGATGCAGTGTGCACGATTTCCCCTGCGAAATAAGGTCCTCCCGTGGAGGAAGCTTCCGCGAAATGTCCCAGAACAGACACCTGAGTAAATTTATCCATGGTCTCTGGGGTGACAGAGATGCTACCAACAGAATCTTGCAGTGAGATTGCTTGATTTTTAGCAATATCTGCTGAATCAATGACGCTGGAGGATACGCATATCCTATCATTCCGTCCCAAGAGATCGAGAGAGCATCAGACCTGTTAACCTCTGAAGGTGACTGTCAGTGAGATTTTGATGAGCTCTCAGTGAGATTTGGATGCTTGTCAGTGAGATTTTTGCATGCGGCCAATACATCAATATTTTCCTCGTTATGCCTCCATGGTCCCACCCGTGCACACCGCCCCCCCCCCCCCCCCCCATCCCAAATGCATTATATTTCATTTTAATAATTTAAATTTATTTTAACATTTTTAATGGTATTTGTCAGTAAATGCATACAAATATAGATATCACTGGTCCTCCCCCCGGGACAATGACCCCCCCCCCCCCCCCCCCCCACACACACACACACACAAATGTGAGTGGATGCCTGTCTAGTCTTTGTACCAACCCCCTCCCCCAACCCCCCTCAGTCTGGCCATTTTTCCTTGCTCATGCAAGCCCATCCCGGTGCTTCAATACATGGAGGCTGAAACATCTTGGGCCGAAACGTCCCAGGACCAAAACGTTCAAGAACCAACACAAGCAATCCTTCTTCGTTCATGCCATTTATACATGTAAATTACAACTTCAGTGATTTATTTCACAAAGCATATGATTCCAAACTCAACTTACCTTATAAAATCGTAAATCTATATGACTGAATCCAAGGGCTTTCAAGTAGTTTGGGGTTTGAAATCAAGGGTGTGTTGTTAACCTACAAGGACATCCATGATTTGTCCACAGAATGTATGCATTTGTCCCCAGAATGTATATATTATACAGATTCAGCCATAGAATGATACATTCTCTATTTAACAATATTGTATACAGTAATAATATCTATTTTCAACCGACAGCCTCCTTGTATGCTGCTCTTATATATTCCTGCACAGAACACAAAATCTCTTGCCACTGAAACAAGTATAATTTGGGCACGTTTAATCAAATTTCCCCTGGTAAATTGAATGGACTTTTTGACCAATGATACTTTTAGCTTGCATTCTAATGTTCATCTTCCATATTCATAGAGCATGTTTCATTCTTCACCAAATGGGATTTATGAAAGAAAGCTATGGACAAATAGTGACACCACATCAGCTCATAGAATATACAGGAACCCATAGTGACACAACATCAGCTATTTTTTTTTAATTGGGGTTCAATGACACTTTTGACAGCTAGGGTCATTCTGTGCTGGACAATTTTACAGATGAAGGAAACCAGAGTACTCACAGAGAAGCAGCAGCAAGCAATAACTTACTAACTCTGCACAAGCATGGTTAGCATTGGCTGAAGTCAAGTGCACCATTGACAAGCAGTATGCTTCAGTACAGAGTGCCACCATGCCCCAACATAGGCATTAGGATTAAGTGCCTTTCCAAAGGACACAATGCAGTTACCTCTTGTTGGGATCAAACCATGGACCTTTTGGTTTGAAGTCCAACGTCATAACCAATCAGCTGCCACACGCTCCATCAGGTAATAGAATATAAAGAAAAATTACCATTCTACTAGATCAGCTCCAATGATATCACATATATGGTACATAATTCCTAGTTTAGCAACTTTTGGCCATTTTCTTTCTTCTAATTCCTTTAAATAAAATGTAAAATTATGAATAAACTTGAAATAAGTGAAATGTATGATATATAGGCTATTATTTTAACTAGTACAGTGCTGAATTAATTCAACATGATTATCTAAAACTAAGGCTGGGCGGTTTTTATGTTTTTTCAGTTTGGTTCCAGTTTTTGCTGCAACCCAGAAAACCGAACTGCAAGTCCCAGCAAAAATGACTGAACGGTTTTACTGTTTTTGTTGATAAACTGACCAAACTATTTTACTGGGAGGGAACTGGACAAGTGACTACTATGGATTCTCGTCACTTGGTCTATCCAGCAAAGTGGCAAATGTGCTATGTTCTAATTGTCACATCTTCACCATTATCGACTTGTCTACCAGACGAGTCAATAAGGGAGAAAGTGTGACAAAGAGAACTCAATTCAGATTAGATGAACTTTATTCATTTGTTATCGTAAATTATGGATTTTTCAGACTGAATAGGCTTAGCAACTGATCCTCTAGAACCTCCAAGAATTATCAAAGGGGAGTTAGGCTGAACCTAAAGGAGATACACTTACATACAGGGCTTTTGTGGTGAGTTGTGTCGTACAAACTATTTAGGGAGACTGAAGTGTTGTTTACTATCTGCTCTTAACACATAGTAACACCGAACTGAAACGTAAGTTTTTTCCTGAAACCAAATCTGAAAAATCAAAACTTCCCAGTTCTATTTAAAATCTATATAATTTTTGCTTATCACCTGTCCATAAATTTTAAGTTCGAATTATATATTTTTTTTTAAAAACTTACCTTAAACAACTTACAGTACTGGAGACTATCAACAGGTCTTCTCAAATTAATTTTAAGAAATATACGATCTTCAACTCTCTGCACACTGATGTCAAAATACCCAAATTTCAAGCAACAATTTTTTCCCACAATGCAACTTGTTTAGTTTAATGGACAAGGTTAATTATTTATGTTACAGTACTATGATCACAAAAGTGGATGGAGATTTGAGACCGCATCATGACTCAGTTGAGATTCGATCAAAATTCTCTCCACTTTCCTTGTCGCAGCACATTGAATCTGAGGTGCTATTTTTTTTGGTTTTTCTTGATGCTCTTTTGATTTCACAATCTTTTCTCCACCTAATCTCAACCCACTGATGTAAGAGTAAGTCAAATCGTGAAAAATGCCACTTTTGTGATCACAGTATTATGCATGTAAATGGGACAAAGCTGAATTCTTTTTTAAAACTCCTTTGGCATGGAATATTCTGAGAAACAGAATTATCAGCGCTTATTATTTATTAGACTAAAGAGTTATACTTTTTAAACATTCCAGGAATCTAACTGAAGTTTTTTTTCAGAAGGGGATAATGACTGCTTATATAATATGCAGTCATTCACAAGAGCTACTTCACGAAATTTGATGGAATATAGTTTAGAGCAATTTCTTATGTGGAGGGAATTGCTTAATTGGAGGTGGGCATGGCAATCGACAGTGTAGAGATGAGTGGTATTGGAATTTTGAGTTGTTTCAGTATATTTGGGGAGGGGAAGGGGGTTATACCTTGGGATCGGTTCGGTGTCTGACTTGACTGAGATTTACTGATAGTACCAAAGAGGAATTCACATCAGGAAAATTATAAATTTATAGCAATTTGTATATTTTTTTATACTTACCAATGGCCCAGACTAGCTGGGGCAAACTCACAAAGTTATCAAGGGCCAAACACAAATTTTGAAGGCCCCCCCCCCCCCCCCCCACAAAAAAAAAGTTGAAAAATTTATAGTAATTTATATATTTTTTATACTTACCAATGACCCAGACTTAGCTGGTGCAAACTCATTAAATTCAGGGCCAAACCAAATTTTGCACCCCAATCCCCAAAATTTGCATCAAAAACCAAAACTACGATGTCCTGGTAGGTCCTCCATACTTTTAGTGTACAGTACTGCGCATGCGCAGTGTCAAGGAGGTCTCGAAATTCCCACCAAAATGTCATTCTTACGACCAGTGCCTGGTAAGTGTTATGTATGCAGCGGGGAGGCAAGAGTTCCCAACTCCTGGGAGGGCCATCCCCGTCTGGGTCATTGGTAAGTATAAAAAATATATAAATTACTATAAATTTTTTAACTTTTTCATACTGTACCAATGACCCAGACTTAGCTGAATAGTAAACAGGCTGGAGGGACCAGGACATAAGGTAATCCAATAGACTCAACTACATATAACAGAATTATCCTCTCAAGGAGATAAAAGGAGAGATAGGATTTATATGTATCTTTCTTATTTTATCAAAAAAGAAAGACACAAAACCATTCCGTAATTGAGCACAAATACATCAATGATCTCTATTAATATCCAGTATAACCCTTTATACTAATTATTTTTAAAGGTAAGCCAATAAATAAAGACAGTCCAGAGAAATGAGACTCTTTATACTCATTAAAAGTGTCCGAGGATTGTATATTAACGACAGTTTGACACGTGAGATATACAAATGCTTCACACCGAGCTACACTTTAAAAATATTACATGACATGAGTAAACATTAGCTTTACACTTTAAAACCATCCCGGTACCGACTCGGAATTACGGACTCTGGGGGAGGTATTCCCTTGCTTTTCACTATAAAGTAGGTGACCTAAGGGAACACCCGCCGCCACCCCCCCCCCCCCTCCCCCTGCCCTGGGTCAAATACCCCAGAGCGAAGAGGGCAGCAGGACAGAGTCACTGTCGGAACAGAAAGCCTACATAACTATAGTTGCAACTTTTTAGTGGACAATATTCTGAGCAACAGATAACGGACCTAAACAATGTAGATCTCCATAAATGGACTCAATGTTTCTAAGATAAAAATTAGTGAAAGTGGAAGGCTGAGACCAATATGCAGCCTTCATTAAATCTGTAATAGCAACACTATTAGCATTAGCCCAAGATGTTGACAGAGTGCTTACTTCATGAGCCGAAATCTTGAGAGCAGACTGCTGAGAAGAAGATAACTTTTCATAAGCAGTACGTAGGGTTAATTGAATCCATCTAGCAACAGAATGAACCATAATGTCCTTTCTATTAGGCATCAAAGACAAAAAGAAACGCTTACGTCCCTTTCTAATAAACTCAGACCTACGTTTATAAATACGTATGGCTCTAACAGGACAGAGTAAAGGCCTATGCCTGTCAGAAGATGGAAGGGCCCTAACAACAATAGGTTCAGGATACTTATCAGGAGCCTGATTCTTAGCCAAAAATCCAACATTGGTAGTTTGTTTGTTTGTTGGAGATTAACGTCACACATTTATGCACCATGGCTAATCGTGACACAACATGGAGATGAAGTCAAGTTTAGTCAATCGTTGATCAACATGTTGCCCATTTTAGAGGACTTTCACCTCAAGCATTGGTGACTGGATCCTATTTTACTAGTAAAGCGGAACTGGTTTACCACAGTAAACAAGTGCTGCTTACTTCCCGGGGTTCCCACGGGGACATTGGTAGTAAAAGTAATAGTATTACCAACACTACGCTAGTGAGAATCATCTACAGATAAAGCATGAAGCTCACTAACTCTTCTAGCAGAAGAGAAGGCTAAGAGAAAAGCTGTCTTATATGTTAAGAATTTGAAATCCACTGTATCAAGAGGCTCAAAAGGTGCATCTTTTAGTTTAAGAAGAACCCATGCTAAATTCCATTTCTGAATTAATCTAAGAGTTCTAGGTCTATTTATCGAAAAATTTCTAACTAATTTAGATAAAGAGACATTAGAACCAATCATCAATGTATCATGGTGAGCGTAGGTATCCGATAACATAGACCTATAACCCTTGATAGTAACAGGCTGCAGTTTGATCTCATCAAACAAATAGACCAGGAAATTAGCAATGTCAGGAATGGAGGGATCATATATATCCACAGAGTGATCCCTACACCACTGGCGAAAGACCTTCTACTTTGCAGCATAATTTAGCGAAGAGGAGTTCCTCCTACAATTAGAAACTGCATCCACTGCTCGTCCTGTAAAACGCTTACTGTGCAAGAAGGACCGCACAATGGAAAAACGTGAAGGTTGAGACCTTGCGGATTGTGGTGAAGCGTGCACAATTTTCCTTGCATCAGAAGATCCTCTTGTGGAGGAAGCTTCCGCGGCATGTCCCACAACAGCACCTGAGTAGATTTATCCACGGTCTCTGTGGTGACAGAGATGCTACCAACAGAATCTTGCAGTGGGATTGCTTTATCTTGAGCAATATCTGCTGAATCAGCGGCGCTGGAGGATACGCATATCCTATTATCCCATCCCATGGGATCAATAGAGCGTCTACAGCAAACGCTCGAGGATCCGGACATGGGGACACGTAAGTCTGCAACTGATTGTTGAGGTACGTCGCAAACAAATCTATCATTGGTCGCTCAGACAACAGGCGACCCTTCCGTGAAAGGGAGTCTGCTGACACATTCAGACGACCCGGAATATGACGGACCGATAGTAGAACCTGATGTTCCAGTACAAGCAGAAGGATTCTTTCCGTTAGGTTGAACAACGGATTGGAATGAGTGCCTCCCTGATTCCGAATATATGCTACTACCGTCATATTGTCGAACAAAATTTGAACGTGTGTGTTCTGAATAACGTCCATCCAATGACGCAACGCAAGCCAAATTGACATCATTTCCTTGATATTTATGTGCTTGCCTAAGAATTGAGGATCCCAAAGACCCTGGCACCTCGAATCCGACAGGCATAGTGTCGCGCTCCAACCTGTTTGACTGGCATCCGTCATGATAGTAAAACTCGGATCTGGCAATAGCAGTGGAACTCCCCGAGTTAACCACTGAATGTCTGCCCAAGTCTGAATCTCTTGTTTCACTTGGTCTGACAAGAGGATGTCCGCATCGAGCGAATGAGTCTTCACTTTCCAATTCTGAGGCAGAAAGATTTGGAGAGGACGAGTCCGTAGCCGCCCCATTGGAATGAGATCCGCGGCAGCTCCGCACAGACCTATCAGTCTCATGACTTCTCTCGCTGTAACCTTCTCTGAGTTTAGACAATAGCGACCATAACAACTGACTAATTTTGCTCTGTTAACGGCAGACGAACGAGATTGTTGTGCATCTCGAAGCTCAACCCCAGGTGGGTGAATGACTTGGACGGCACCAGATCCGACTTCTGTTCGTTTACTATAAAACCGAGACGTCGGAGCAATAGTAGAAGATTCTGCACATCGTTCTGAAGTGTTAACTCGTTGCCGTACCTCTGAAGAATATCATCCAGGTAGGCCGACGTTACCGCAGACGAAAGAGCTCGGAAGTAAGTCATGACTGAGTTCATTATCCGAGTGAAAGCCCAGGGTGCTAGATTCAGACCAAAGCACATCGCACGGAACTGATATACAACCCCTAGGACAGCGAACCGAAGATACTTTCTGAACGCTGGATGTACCATGACGTGAAAGTATGCATCCTTGAGATCTTGCTCGCAGCATAGTCGTTCACTCAAATGCTCGTTCTGACTGATCGAATGGTCTCCATATAAAATTTTGGAGCCACAATCATCTTGTTTATCCAGCTTAAATCTATTACTGGACGGAACGAGCCGTCTAGTTTGGGAACCAGAAACAGATGGCTGTAGAAACCTGGAGATTCCTGGTTTTCTACGACCTCTATCACGTTCTTCAGTAAAAGAGACTGAACTTCTGAAAGAAGAGTATCTCTTTTTAGAATATTCGACGGAAGTTGAGTCCATCTTGGACTTCGAGTTAACAGAGGCTTTCCTTTGAAGGACAGTTTCAGTCCTTCCGCAATTACCCTTCGAACCCAAGGGTCCTCCGCAATCAATTCCCAATTTTGTAAAAAACTTGACAACCTTCCGCCCATAGGAACGCGGCAGAGGTCAACACCATCACTTCCTGGACCTGCGAGGTTTGCAGAAGGAGAAACCACGTCCTCCCCGACCCGCACCTCGCACCGTCGACCTAGGGGTGTCTGACCTATTATTACAGCCAGCGTTACGCCCCCTGCTAGAGTCGCTGCCTTGGCTGTCTCGCATATAAGGCCTAGAGGGTGCGTACCCTCTAAGGGAACTTCCCCTGGACGTACTTGTCCCAGAAGATCCAGGCCTACTTTTTTCTGCTGGTTCCAACTTATTAGAAGCGGACTTAAAAAGCAGAGAGTATGAAGCTTTCTTAGTTAACTTATCGTAAATAGCAGAAAGCTTGCCATCAAAGAGAAGCTCTCCGGAGACCGGAGCGACTCTAAAAGAGTTTTTCACCTTACTATCCACTCTCATGGATGTAGCTAGGGTTCCGTCATGTCTAACCAACTCCAGATTAGCCACTGAAAGGGAGGAGTTATATGTAGAATAAGCAATAGCCCTTGACAGAACTCTCAGAGACGTTTGAACGTCCTGAAATTCTTGCCCCTCAAGGCGTAACGACAATGCTCTGGTAAGGTGATCTGCGTACGAGAGTGTGTCTAAATTTGCTCTATTCGAAGATATTGTAGTTTCCAAGGTAGAGCTATGAAAAGACATAGACGACGGCATGGATAATTCTAGATCTTCGATCTTCAGATCTTCGTCTAGACGCAGAGGAACTCTCTGAATGCCCTGTCCTGCCGTTTCAAATCTATTCCTAGCATTAATGAAAGGCAGATTAAGAGCATTAGCCGATAGGAAGGCTGACTTGCCGGATTTACCAGCAAGTTTATTGATAGCGTCATTCAAAAGTTCAAATGTCCGTGAGACATTCCTGGACTGAGACGGAAACTCTGGGACGGTGTCTCTAAACCGATTAAAAAATTTGGTGTCCAGTGGCGCTATAAGCCTCTTATCAGGTTGAGCAGCATCCTGGTCCGCTGAAACAACATCAGGAAGAAAATAAAAGTATGGAGGACCTACCAGGACATCTTATTTTTGGTTTTTGATGCAAATTTTGGGGATTGGGGGGGGGGGGGGGCAAAATTTGGTTTGGCCCTGAATTTAATGAGTTTGCACCAGCTAAGTCTGGGTCATTGGTACAGTATAAAAATATTAAAAGTCCTATCTGGTCCTCCATACTTTTACTCTCCGCACATGCACAGCCATCAGGAAGTGATCGGAATTAGTGCCAAGATCATTCTTTACAGAAAAGAGTACTACAAAATAACTCAGCGGGGAGGTATGAGTGCCACTCATGGGAGGGCCATACCCGTCTGGGCCATTGGTAAGTATAAAAAATATACAAATTACTTTAAATTTATCATATTTTTATACTATAACCCAATGGCCCAGACTAGCTGAATCGTAAAAAGGTGGAGGGCCTAGGGCTTCAGAATTAGTAGACCAACATAGTTCCAAGCCTGTAATCCAAGGTGAAAGGAAATTAAATTTGAAAGGAATTACATGTATGTCTCTCTATACAGTAATAGAGAAGACATATCATACATAAGGAGCCAAATTCAAGTAATTCCGTATTCTTAGCATGAAGACTATGCTAATTGGATGTAACAAGTTCCCAAATTTTAAGACTAGTCTGGACTGAGCCCCACAAATTAGGATGGCGTATTTGAGAATGAGAGGATATCCCCCACAAACATACACCATATACAATAAAACACAAGCTGCATCCAGGATATAATCTAGATAAAACAACTTCACTCATAGTTACATACTTATCAAGCCGGAGGAGAGGTAAAAAGAAGTCATAAAATGCATGTATGTAGTTAAATGCATAGGAGGCTTATGGGAAGAAAACTGTCTTGCACGGTAATCGCCTCTTAACACATTGGCGGTGGGGAGGGGAGGGGATTCAAAATCATATCGAACCCCCCTCACCCGCATTACTTGAATCATTTTTGTGTTAGTCATCAAATAGTATAAGAACCGCAAGGCTCCCTCACGTCTGACCGACTCCATAATGCCACTAAGGGCGGAGAAGGACGTGATGAACAAATACACCATATTTACATAATAACTCACACCAACCATACGAGAAGGTCGAGACCTTCCGGGTTGTGATGCAGTGCGTGTGACTTCCCCAGATAAAGGTCCTCTTGTGGAGGAAGCTTCCGGAGAATGTTTCATTACAGACACCTGAGAAGATTGATCCAAGGTTTCTGTGACGACAGAGGTGCTAGTAGTAGGATTTGCAACGAGACTGATTGATCTATAACAGAATCTGCTGAATCAATGGAGTTGGAGGATATGCATATCCAATCATTCCATCCCATGAGATCGACAGGGTGTCTACTGCATTCGCTCGATGATCTGGGCATGGCAACACAAACGTCGGTAACTGATTGTTCCGGTGTGTTGCAAACAGATCTATCAAGGGATGATCCCACTGGTAGCAAATCTGCCTGAATATTCGCTTGTTGAGAGTCCACTCTGATGGCAACAGGCGACCTTTCTGAGAGAACGAGTCTGCTAGTACATTCAGACAATCCGGTATATGACAGACAGAAAGATGATGATTCATGATGTATAGGAGAATCCTCTCCGTTAATTTGCATAATGGAATTGGTTCCTGAAGTAAGCTACTACTGTTAAATTGTCTGACAAAATATGAATATGGACGTTCGCTATTATGTGAACCCAATGTTGAAGAGCTAGCCATATTGACATCATCTCTTTGACGTTTATGTGCTTCTCTAGGAACCGAGGGTCCCAAAGACCCGACACTTCAAGTCCACGGGACATAGGGTCATGCCCCAACCCGTCTGACTCACATCCGTCATAATCGTGAAAGCCGGATCCGGCAGTTGCAGCGGAACTCCCTGAGTTAACCACTGAAGATCTGCCCAAATCTGAATCCTTTGTTTTGCTAGGTCCGTTAAAACAATACTGGTTTCGAGCAAATGCGTCTTCACACTCCACTTCTGAGTAAAGAATATCTGGAGGGGACGTGTGCGCAGGCAGCCCATCGGAATAAGATCTGCAGCCGCTCCGCACAACTCCATCAGTCGCATGAATTCCCTCGCTGTTAATGCGTCTGAGTGTAGACAAAAGCGAGTATAACAACTGACTAATTTTTCTCCGGGTAATGGCAGATGAACCAAATTGTTGTGAGTCTCGAAGCTCATCCCCAAATGAGTGAATGACTTGTACGGAGCTAGATCCGACTCTTTCTCGTTTACAATGAAACCAAAACGTTGGAGTAATAGAAGCAGACTCTGAACATCGTTCTGAAGAAAAATTCTGTCGCTGTATCTCTGCAGAATGTCGTCCAAGTAAGCCGACATTACCGCAGATGAATGAGCTCGCAAGTATGACATTTCTGAGTTCATTATTCGAGTGAATGCCCAGGGAGCCAGGTTCTGACCAAAGCACATTGCTCTGAACTGATAAACCTTCCCTTGTACGGTGAACCAAAGGTACTTTCTGAATACCAGATGTACCAGGACATGAAAGTACGCATCCTTTAGATCTATGCTTGCCGCATAGTCATTCACTCGAATGCTCGCTCTTACTGACCGAATGGTCTCCATATAGAATTTTGGAGCCGCAATAAGCTTGTTTATCCAGCTCAAGTCTATTACTGGTCGAAACGAGCCGTCTGACTTCAGTACGAGGAACAGGTGACTGTAAAACCCTGAGAATCTTAATTCTCGACGACCTCTATTGCTTCCTTTAATAAGAGAGCCTGTATCTCTACTAGGAGAGACTCTCTTTTGAAAGGATCCGACGGAAGTTTGTCCAATGCGGACATCTTGTTAGTGGGGGTTCCGCTCGGAATGATAGCCGTAGGCAGTCGGAGACTACACTTCTCACCCACTGATCTTCTGTGACTGCTATCCAGTTTCTCGCGAAGTTTGATAACCTTCCGCCAACTGGCAAGCAACAGAGGTCTTGAACATCACCTGCATGACCTGCGAGGCTTACAGGAGAAACATCCTTCCCGCAAAGAACCTCATCCCATCAGCATAGGGGCGTATGATCGATAGTCCTGATCAGACCTACGCCCCTTTCCCGAGTCGCTATACTGACGACCTCCAGAGTAATTTTTAAGAGGGTTTCATGTACCCTCGTGAGGAGATCCCTTTGATGTTTAGATCTGGAACATCCTCCTTTACTCTTGTCTGCTGAAGCGGGTTGTTGAGATGCCGACTTCAATAGCAGAGCACTTGCTGCTTTCATAGTAGCCTGTTCATAGACTAACGAAAGCTTGTCTTCAAAAATAGTATGTCTGGAGACCGGAGCGACCCGGAGAGAGCTTTTCACCTTGTCATCTATAAGTGACAACGACGCAAGTGCAGCATCACGTCTGATTAACTCCAGATTAGCAACCATTAGGGCGGAGTTATACGTGGAATACATAATTGCCCTGGAAAGAACTCTGAGAGAGGTACGAACATCCTCAAATTCCTTCCCGTTGAGACGTTGCGCCATAGCTCTGGTAAGGTGATCTGCGTAAGACATTGCATCCAAATTCGCTGTACTTGATGAAAATGCCGTTTCAATTGTGTCTGAGCGAATAGTGAATGATGCAGACAAGGATACATCTAGATCCCCGGCCTGCTCATCCAAACACAGAGGAGCTCTCTGAACATCTCCAACCGTTTTAAATGAACGTGGTCCAAGAAACGGTATGTTTTTGGAAGATGTAGTTTAGAAACCGCCTTTTTTTCCTCGCACTCGAGAGGTAAAAATGGCATCATCTACATGGCCGAAGGCCTGCAACACCTGCCTAGACTGAACCGGAAAAGAAAGAACTTCTTCCTTTGTCTGTATAAAGTCTGCGTCCAATGATGCCAGCAGTTTCTCTCTTGTTGTCGGAGCATTCTGATTCGTCAGAACAAATTCAGGATAGTATTGATGGATGAAATCCATCGCAACCATGTGCTGTTCCGAAAGGGAAGGGTAATCCTCTTCCTTATCCCTTTCACCATCCGAGAGAATCAGTTGTGAATCTCGGTCCATTGCATCTGCGTGAACAGACGACTGGACCGACCCAGCACCGCCCGACAGCTCAGGTCCTGAGTCTGAGGGAGGCTGCACCTGCACTTGCTGCGATCAGCTGCGCAATCTGCGACAGCAAGTCCGTCATCGAGGCCTGAGGAGCAGCGGTCTTCTGTTTCTTGGCCACTTGCTGCTCCTGGAATGGTGTGTCAGGGATGGATCTCTTCTCCGAACGTCCCGATGATCGAGGCCTCGTCTCCCTAGCTACCGGATAGTCCAACTTCACAGGAGAAGAGTGGTCCCTTCTTCGCGCAGCAGGCTGGATATCCGAAGTCGGGTAGCTAGGATGCTGTTGTGTGTGCTTTAATAATGTAGTGGAGGAAGCCGTGACTGAAGCCGACCCCGGCTGCAGACTAGACGGAGAGTCCCGAGCGGTGGGCAGACATATGCTCCGGCTTGTGCAAGTTGCTCATAACAACATTTGGCCCCAAATGTTGTTAGGTTAGAGAGGGGTCTCTCCCCTTCGCCGAGTACAAGAAACTTGCTGACTTCCTCCCTATTTCCATCGTCGCTGGGTGAACTTATTTATATATAAGTGCTCACTCTATCCACATCTAACTTCCTTCGACCGCAACGGACTTACCCGGTGTCACGGCTCCCACGGACAGAGTAACTGCTTCACCAGTCGAGCTAGCTGCTTTCAAGAGATTAAAACCCTTAACAAAAGGCCTTAACTCTTGCAATCATGAGCACTGCAGCTAGCTCTATATGCTCAATGGAGCATGACTATGGTAGCACACTTGGATGAGTGTCAGAATATCATCACCATGTTCATGTTCCTCTGTAATAGAAACTGACAAAATGAATTATAACACAGTGAGAGACCTGGCCTCAGAACCTCACCGCCAACAATGTACCATGACACCCGTCTCCAACATCAGTCATCCCAGTGAACACAAGAATGAAAAGAGTCTGCAGGAGTGCATTGACTAACGTCGATATCAGTCCTCCAAACTCCACAACAAAATATATAATTAAGATACATGAATAATAGCAATAAAAATTAAATTCAAAATATTTATTGAAAATTTAAAAAAAAAAAATGCCTAAGTTCCCAAAGGGAACATTAAGAGCCCAAAGGCATCCCCATAGAGCCTAAGTGTGGACAAAATCCAAATTTATTGAGCTACACTACCGGAATAATAATCCATGTATCCTACAGTAATTCTTCAGTAATAGAATATAAAATACTACCTATATATGAGGACGTTGTCAATGTAAACAACGTCAATGAAAAAGCTGGAAACAAGACATCAGGAACACAAAAAGGCCTAAAGTCAGAAACCAATTTAAATGCTACCATATGCAAAGCTAGATCTTCATATGAAGAAAAAACGATACAAGACTAAACGACCTAACACCCCTAGGGTGAGGACGTAACCATGGGGAAAAACAGAATAAAAATACTGTAATAGATGTTAAACTCCCAAGAAATTTAATAAAAAATTTCAATAAAAAATAGCCAAAAAGCTTAAGAGTTTAACAGGAAGGGTTCATGGAAGGATAGGGAAGGAATACTTAACAGTGGAATAATCATATCAAAAATGATGACGTCAGGCGTACGTCCCGAAATTGGGAAACATGAAATAATTTTACAATTATTATAAAGTTACAGTCCTGAACGTCTAAAACCACAGTTGAACACTTCCATCATCCAATAACAGCCTTGGATCCACCAATTCTTGCATTGATTTGTGTCTGGCATCCTCAAACTAGAGGCTCCACAGAGCCTGTAATCGCTCACCAGGAACTACATATAAAAATGTGATTTCCCATAGGGTTTCCATGGTAACTATGAGCTGAAATTGTGGCCATGTTTGCAACATTACATCAACATTACATGAGGATCATTGGCTGAAGGTGTCCCAGTCTTCAATCACGTGAAGTTTCAAAACATTTGAATCCATCAAACAGAATCATAGAATGTCTCCGGTGGTCATACTTCTCTGGTGGTCATATTTTCCAACCAACGGGAACAAAAAGAGGATCGTTTGTAGAGGGCCTCCTATACACCATTCTTGCCAAGTTTTGGTTCACGTCAGCTCAGTAGTTCCTGAGAGAAGATGAAAATGTGATTTCCCATAGGTTTTTTCTATAGTAACTATAAACCGCAATTGTGGCCATGTTTGCAATACGATCAACATTAAAATGAGGAATGTTAGTGGAGGGTGTCCCAGTTATCGACCATGCAAAGTTTCAAAACATTTGGCCATGTGGTTTCAGAGGAGAAGAGTTTTCAAAATTTACCAATCAGAATCAAAGAATGCTTCTGGCGGCCACGTTTTTTCACCCAACAGGAATAAAATGAGTAACAGTTGTAGAGAACCTCTCACCGACAATGCTTGCCAAGTCTGGTTCACATTGGCTCAGTACTTTCAGTGAAGATGATGAAAATGTTATTTCCTATAGGGTTTCAATTGAAAGAAGATTTTCTTGAAAATGCACACATTTATGAATTCTGTTTCAACAAAAAAAAAATCAGTAAAAGAAGGTTAAATATTCTGAAAATTACAATTTTTTTCAGACAGTATTCTCTATCAAAATAGCTTTGGATAGGTAAAGGGTTACTGGAAAACACATTTTACTCCAATTTTGTCAAATCTTAAAAGATATACAATAATTACTGTTGTCATCTAAGCTGACATGATGGGAAGTGAATATAAACAAAAACTTTCCTGGTTTTCCAAACACCTGTCATCAATCAGTATTTTCTGATAAGTAACTTGAGAAGAATAATACATATATCAACATACAGTTAACCTTGTTTTACAGTACAAGTCAAAATAAGTTGTAGGATAATCCTATAAACTGTGTATCTTTCTCTTCCTACACTGATAAGACCAGAAGCTGACATCATTTTCTGGAAAGCTCTCACTGATAACTTTCCAGAAAATGTCAGATTCTGATCTTGACAGTACAGGAGCAGCAGTTTACTTAGTTTATTGCAGTTATGCTACAGCTTATTTTGACTTTTGTACTGTATACACAATATTTTTGGGTTTTTTCCCCAGTTCTGAGTGGAGAAAACTGGAACCAACTCTTACCAGATTTTCAAAAAAACAAGTATTTTGCTGACAGCACCGATTTTCCTGCGGACAGGAGAGGCATTGGGTTAAGCATTAGAATACAGCCTCTGGCGGCCACATATTTCCATCCTCTCACAGACCATTCCTGCGAAGTTTGGTTCATGTCGGCTCAGTAGTTCCAGAGATTTCTGATAGGGTTTCTATAGTAACAAGGCAATATCCGTACAGACTAATTTCACTTTAAAGATAATACTAAAGGGACTGTGAGCAAACTCACAAAGTGATACCCCCTGCACCTGAAATGTATAAGTTAGATTATCTCCCCTTGGAAATGTCAGAACGGAATTATATTGCTTCATGCACATCTTCATATGGAGTTCTTCCATTGTGTAAAGTTTCCTGAAAATTCTTCAAATGGTTTAGGAGGAGTTGCGCTTACAAGGATGGACAGATGGTATAAGTTAGATTATCTCCCCTTGGAAATGTCAGAATGGAATTATATTGCTTCATGCACATCTTCATATGGAGTTCTTCCATTGTGTAAAGTTTTATGAAAATTGTTCAAACGTTTAGGAGGAGTTGCGCTTACAAGGATGGACCGACGTTATAAGTTAGATTATCTCCCCTTGGAAATGTCAGAACGGAATTATATTGCTTCATGCATATCTTCATATGGAGTTCTTCCATTGTGTAAAGTTTCATGAAAATTGTTCAAACGGTTTAGGAGGAGTTGTGCTTACAAGTATGGTCCGACGGACAGATTATCTCCCCTTGGAAATGTCAGAACGGAATTATATTGCTTCATGCACATCCCCATATGGAATTCTTCCATTGTGTAAAGTTTCATGAAAATTCTTCAAACAGTTTAGGAGGAGTTGCGCTTATGATGGATGGACAGACGGACAGATGGACAGATGGATGGACAGGGTGATCCCTATATACCCCCCCAAACTTTGTTTGCGGGGGGTATAACTATAAGCCGCAATTACGGCCATGTTTACAACCCAATCAACATTAAATGAGGGTCGTTGGTAGAGGGGGTTCCAATCATCAATTATGTGAAGTATCAAAACATTTGGCCTGGCAGTTTCAGAGGAGACGATTTTTGAAAATCCACCAATCAGAATCAAAGAATGCCTCTGGCGGCCATGTTTTTCAACCCACAGGAACAAAATGAGGATAGTTTGTAGAGGACCTCCCATAGACCATCCCTGCTAAGTTTGGTTCACGTCGGCTCAGTAGTTACGGAGAAGATGAAAATGTGATTTGTCATAGGGTTTCTATAGTAACTATAAGCTGCAATTGTGGCCATGTTTACAACCCGATCAACATTAAATGAGGGTCGTTGGTAGAGGGGGGTCCCAGTCACCAACCATGCAAAGTTTCAAAACATTTGGCCCTGTGGTTTCAGAGGAGAAGATTTTTTAAAAATCCACAATCAGAATCAAAGAATGCATCTGGTAGCCATGTTTTCAAACCCACGGGATCAAAATGAGGATCGCTCGTAGAGGACCTCCCATACACTAACCCTGCTAGGTTTGTTTTCACGTAGCCTCGGTTTTTCCAGAGAAGAAGAGGAAAATGTGATTTCCCATAGGGTTTCTACAGTAACTATAAGCTGCAATTGCGGCCATGTTTGTGACCCAATCAACATTAAATGAGGATCGTTGGTAGAGGGGGTCCCAGTCATCATTTATGTGAAGTTTCAAAACATTTGGCCTGGCAGTTTCAGAGGAGAAGATTTTTAGCTCAACTTTGGCGAAGCCAAATTTGAGCTTATGCCATGGCCAGTTGTCCGTCTGTCCGTCAACAATTCAATACGGCTCGGGCTAGAGGCCATGTTTATGAACCGATCTTTACGAAACTTCTTGGGTACCTTTGTTATGACTGTGGGATGAGAACGAGTGTTTTGGGATCTGAAATTCAAGTTGGCTGCCAGCCGCCATTTTGTACCGACGATGCAGAAATCTGTACTTTGTACAGAACTTCCATATGAAAGTGCTGATTTGAATAATTTTTTGTATGACCGTTTAGTACCATGGGATACATCACATATAATACGGGTTTTTTTCTCATACGTAAATTATGTAAATTAGACTAACTTTGATGTATTTAGTGTTACTTTCAGCACTGTAAGTGCAAATGCCAATACGGCTCGGGCTAGAGGCTGTATTTATAAACCGATCTTTACAAAACTTCTTGGGTACCTTTGGTATCACCGTGGGACGAGAACGAGTGTTTTTGGGTGCAGTCCGAAATTCAAGATGGCTGATTGCAGCCATTTTGTACAAAATTAGGTGCAATCAGATTTTTGCACAGAACTTCCATATGAAAGTGCTGACTTGAATAATTTTTTGTGTGAATGTTTAGTACCATGGGATACATCACATATAATACGGGTTTTTTTCTCATGCAGAAATTATGCAAATTAGATGAACTTTGATTTTTTCAGTGCTACTTACACACAGTAAGTGCACATGTCAATACGGCTCAGGCTAGATCTAGGTTGTATTTATCAACCGATCTTCACGAAACTTCTTGGGTACCTCTGTTATCACCTTGGGACGATAAAGAGTGTTTCTAAGTGTGGTCCAAAATTCAAGATGGCTGCCAGTGGCCATTTCGTACCAAAATTAGGTCTAATCAGTTTTTTGTACACAACTTCTATACGGCTCAGGCTAGAGGCCGTATTTATGAACCAATCTTTACGAAACATCTTGGGTACCTTTGTTATCACCGTGGGATGAGAACGAGTGTTTTTGGGTGTGGTCCAAAATTCAAGATGGCCACCAGCAACCATTGTGTACCAAAATTAGTGCAATCAGTCTTTTGTACAGAACTTCTGTATGAAAGTTCTGATTTGAATAAATTTTTGTATGAATGTTTAGTAAAATGGAATACATCACATATAGTACGGGTTTTTTTCTTGTGCAGAAATTATGCAAATTAGATGAATTTTGATTTATTTAGTGCTACTTATACACTGTAAGTGCAAATGTCAATACAGCTCGGGCTGGAGGCTGTATTGATCAACCGGTCTTCACGAAACTTCTTGGGAACCTTTGTTATCACCTTGGGACGAGAACAAGTGTTTCTGAGTGCAGTCCAAAATTCAAGATGGCTGCCAGTGGCCATTTTGTACCGAAATTAGGTCCAATCAGTTTTTTGTCACAACTTCTATACAGCTCGCATTTATGAACTGATCTTCACAAAACTTCTTGGGTACCTTTGTTTTCACCTTGGGACAGGAATGAGTGTGTTTTGGGGTGCCTTTGTTATCACTGTGCTATGAGAACAAATATTTTGGGGTTCAGTCAGACCCACTCTGGGACTCAAAGATTTCTTTTCTATTTAGCATCTGACTGTCACCCACCTTTACAATACTTTACTTTTACATTTGTTACAGGCTACAGCCAGTATTTATGTACAGACCGTTACAATACTTTATATGTACATTTGTTATCAGGTCATTACTAGATGTTTGTCATTGCTGTGTCACATACTATACATGTGCATGTCTTGACAAGTTGAGCGATAGTGTCATTGACAGTTTCACTGAAAATCCACCAACCAGAATCAAAGAATGTCTCTGGAAGCCATGTTTTTCATCCGACAGGAACAAAATGAGGATCGTTTGTAGAGGACCTCCCATAGACCATTCCTGCCAAGTTTGGTTCACACCGGTTCAGCAGTTACAGAGAAGAAGATGAAAATGTGAAGAGTTTATGGACGACGACGGACGCCAAGTGATGAGAAAAGCTCACATGGCCTTTTAGGCCAGGTGAGCTAAAAAAAAAAGGAGATTTTAAAGCACAGATGTCAGTTCATTGTTACTGACTTTAGGGCCAAACAAAGAATGTTGTGCTTGCAAATTGAGGTCACTTCCTGACGGCTGCGCATGCACGGAGAGTAAACATAAGGAGGACCAGATAGGACTTTTAATTTTGGGTTTTGCAAGCAAATTTTGGGGATTGGGGGTTCAAAATTTGTGTTTGGCCCTTGATAACTTTGAGTTTGCACCAGCTAGACTGGGCCATTGGGTTATAGTATAAAAATAGGATCTTTTAACAAAATTGAATTTACACCTCATGAGAAGGCTGCATACCATATATCAAATCCATTTGTGTTCCATCATAACAGGACTTAAAATTCAGGAAAAAATCCAAATTGATTCTTGCAAGGAAAGCAATGAGAATCAACTTCAATTCATGTAAAATGTTCAATTGATTCTTGCCATAGATTCTTAACCCTTTACCTAACGTAGAAAGCAGACGACACTTGCAAAAATAATTCTTGAATAACTAATTTTTTTCATTTTTTGTCTCAAAAACATAGGTTATGACCCCTCGTTGGAACGAGCTCGACGAGCTCATTCCAACGAGGGGTCATAACCTATGTTTTTGAGACAAAAATGAAAAAAAATAATGAAAATTAATTGGCGATTTTTGAGAATAGCGCTGGCTGGTTTTGGCCGTTACACTGAGTAAAGGGTTAAAGTGTTCTTAAAGGCCCAGGGAATTCTACTTATTTTTTGCTCCCTCATGATAAGGTAACATTCTGACTTGGCAGTGGTTTCTAATTAAGTCTTGGCTGCCTATTCCGGCAGTCAAGACTTCGATAGAAACCACTGCCAAATTACTGTAACTTCCATCATCAAGACCATCAAAAGCCTGTATGTTTGAACATGTGTTCTACATGAAAAAGAAATTCACCGAAATTGGAATCAGGCTCTCGAGGATTAAACTCAAGTAAATATATAAATATGAGGATCATTTTATATTATGGAATATGCAGTGGTTGCACTCACAAGGGTATAACAGTTCTGTCAAATTCCAAACTGAAAACCGATTTTCACAGCAGGAGTTTGCAAGAATCAAAACTGATTCTCCTGAATTGGAACAAAATTTGAGGCTTGCATAATCAAAGCAATCATTATCACGCACAGTAGTGATATATGGTATGGTGATCTAGGCATGAGTAAAAATACTTACCGATTTCAGTATTTCTCTGTATTTACTTTTTCTGATCATGGTCAATAAAGATTTTCTCCCTCTTGTAAAATTTTTCATGAAAATCCCTGCATTTGGAATAGCCACCCACCAGGTGCCAATTTCTCGAACTGTCAAGACAGAGGCATTGATTAACATTCTGAAAAAAATGCCGTACATATTAATAAATTGTTAACACAAGTCAGTTGAAGTAAGTCTGGTAACCTTTTATACATGTTTATATGGTATGCATTACAAATGAGCACATAATGTGAAGAGAATCATGGCTTTAACTGCAATTCTTAATGAGTACTGAGTTCAGGAATTAATTTGGTCAAGACTGAGCCCAAAGTGCAATAACATATAAAATAAGAACAGAGATTATTTCAAATCAAAAGTCCTTTCTGTTCAGTGAACTGGCCAATTCTTACAAGCTAACTGGTTTATCATCAGTTTCACATCTTTTTGCTTGACTATCAGTGATGATGGTGGTGGTACTGAGATTCACAAAAACTCACAGCTGGTGATGAAGAAGCCATTTCTGACATTTCAGATTTTGAAAAATATACAAATTTTACAATACATCAGGCTGTAAGAGGACATGGAATGGTCAGAAGTCCTGTACATATTTAAAAGGCTGCTTAACCAGTTTTGTCTGATTTCGTCAGAGGCTTCAAATAAACATGACTGCTCTACAGACAAGCTTAGCGATGATCAATGAAAAGTTAAAAAATTTATAGTAATTTATATATTTTTTATACTTACCAATGACCCAGACTTAGCTGGTGCTAACTCTAACAAAACCAGGGCCAAACACAAATTTTGCCCCCCAATCCCCAAAATTTGCATCCAAAACAAAAAGAAATCATGTCCTAAAGGACCTTCATACTACGCCTCTACTGCGCATGCGCAGTGACGCAGACGTCCCGAAATTGGCGCCAATTATCATTCTTACTGGCAGTGCCTGGTCAGCGCTATGTACTCAGCGGGGAGGCAAGAGTTCCCAACTCCAGGGAGGGCCATCCCCGTCTGGGTCATTGGTAAGTATAAAAAATATATAAATTACTATAAATTTTTTAACATTTTTATACTGTACCAATGACCCAGACTTAGCTGAATAGTAAACAGGCTGGAGGGCCTAGGACACAGAGGAAAATCCTATAAGCTCAACTATATAGTAAAGAGGTAACCCCTTAAGGAGAAAAGGAGTATTAGGCTTTACATGTATCTTTCTTATTTAATATTAAATTAGAAAGATACACTAGCCTTAATAATTGAGCACAATAACATTCATGTTCTCTATTAACATCCAGTATATCCCTTATACTAATTATTTTTAAAGCAAGCCAATAAATAAAGTAGTCCAGAGAATTGAGACTCTTTATAGTCATTTAAAAGTGTCCGAGTATTGTATATTAAAGCCCGTTTGACACCTGACATATACAAATGCTTCACACCGAGCTACACTTTAAAAATAAGACATGAATGAATTTTAACATTAATATTACACTTTAAAACCATCCCGGAAGCGACTCAGAAATACTGACTTGGAGGAGGCATTCCCTTGCTTTTCACTATAAAGCATGTGACCTAAGGGAACAGCCGCCCCCCCTCCCCCCCCCCTTCCCCTTGCCCTAGGTCAAATAGCCCAGAGCGAAGAGGGCAGCCGGACGGAGTCACTGCCGGAACAGAAAACCTGCATAACTATAGTTGCAACTGTTTAGTGGACGACATTCTGAGCAACAGATAATGGACCTAAACAATGCAGGTCTCCAGAAATGGACTCAATATTTCTGAGATAAAAATTCGTAAATGTGGATGGCTGAGACCAATAAGCAGCCTTCATTAAATCTGTAATAGCAACACTATTATCATAAGCCCAGGAAGTAGAAAGAGCTCTTACTTCATGAGCAGAAATCTTAAGCACAGACTGCTGAGAAGAAGATAAATCTTCATAAGCAGTACGGATAGTTAATTGAATCCATCTAGCAATAGAATGGACCGAAATGTCCTTTCTATTAGGCATCAAAGACAGAAAGAAACGTTTCCGCCCCTTTCTGATAAACTGAGATCTCTGTTTATAGATACGTAATGCTCTAACAGGACAGAGTAAAGGCCTACGCCCGTCTGAAGACGGAAGAGCCTTAATAACAATAGGTTCCGGATATTTATTAGGAGCCTGATTCTTAGCTAAAAACCCCACATTAGTAGTGAAGGTGATAGTGTTCCCAACACTACGATAGTGAGAATCATCCACCGACAGTGCATGAAGCTCACTGACTCTTCTAGCAGAAGAGAAAGCTAAGAGAAAAGCTGTCTTTTTAGATAAGAATTTGAAATCTACTGTCCCAAGAGGTTCAAATGGCTTTTCCTTCAATTTAAGAAGAACCCAAGCTAAATTCCACTTAGGAATTAATCTAAGAGTTCTGGGTCTATTTATCGAAAAGTTTCTAACCAACTTAGATAAAGAGACATTAGATCCAATTTGTAAACTATCATGATGTGCATAGGTATCAGATAACATAGATCTATAACCCTTTAAAGTAATAGGCTGCAGTTTGATTTCGTCAAACAAGTATACTAGAAAGTTTGCAATGTCTGGTATGGAGGAATCGAATATATCTACAGAATGATCCCTACACCAACGACGAAAAACCTTCCACTTAGCCGCATAGTTTAGCGAAGAGGAGGTCCTCCTACAGTTAGAAATCGCGTCCACTGCTCGTCCTGTAAAGTGTTTGCCATGCAAGAAGGACCGCACAACGGAAAAACGTGAAGGTTGAGACCTTGCGGGTTGTGATGGAGTTGGCGCGATTTCCCCTGCGAAAGAAGATCCTCCCGTGGAGGAAGCTTTCGCGGTAGGTCCCACAACAGACACCTGAGTAGATTTATCCACGGTCTCTGTGGCGACAGAGATGCTACCAACAGAATCTTGCATTGAGATTGTTTTATCTTTAGCAATACTTGTTGAATTAACGGCGCTGGAGGATACGCATATCCTATCATTCCGTCCCAAGGGATCGACAGAGCGTCTACTGCAAATGCTCTTGGATCTGGACACGGAGACACATACGTCTGCAACTGATTGTTGAGATGTGTCGCAAATAAGTCTATCATTGGCCGTTCCCATTGGTAGCAAATCTGATTGAATACTTGTTTGTTGAGAGTCCACTCCGACGGCAACAAGCGACCCTTTCGTGAAAGGGAGTCTGCTAGCACATTCAGACGACCCGGTATGTGACGGACCGAAAGAAGAACGTGATGTTCTAGCGCAAACAGAAGGATTCTTTCCGTTAGATTGAACAACGGAACTGAATGAGTGCCTCCCTGATTCCGTATATACGCCACCACTGTCGTATTGTCGGATAGGATTTGGACATGAGCATTGAGAATAATGTCCATCCAGTGACGTAACGCAAGCCAAATTGACATCATTTCCTTGATGTTTATGTGCTTGCACAGGAATTGCGGATCCCAAAGACCCTGGCATCTCGAATCCGTTGGGATTAATGATGCACCCAACCTGTTTGACTGGCATCCGTCATAATGGTAAAACTCGGATCCGGCAACTGCAGCGGAACTCCCTGAGTTAACCACTGAATGTTTGCCCAAGTCTGAATCTCTTGTTTCACTTGATCTGACAAGAGAACGTCTACATCGAGCGAATGAATTTTCACACTCCAATTCTGAGTCAAGAAAATTTGAAGAGGACGTGTGCGTAACCGCCCCATCGGAATGAGATCCGCGGCGGCTCCGCACAGACCTATCAGTCTCATAAATTCTCTCGCCGTGACTTTGTCTGCGTGCAGACAATAGCGAGCGTAACAACTGACTAATTTCGCTCTGGTTAACGGCAGACGAACGAGATTGTTGTGCATCTCGAAGCTCATTCCCAGATGAGTGAATGACTTGGACGGCACCAGATCCGACTTCTCCTCGTTTACTATAAAACCGAGACGTCAGAGCAATAGAAGAAGATTTTGAACATCGTTCTGAAGCGTTAACTCGTTGCCGTACCTCTGAAGAATGTCGTCCAGGTAGGCCGACGTTACCGCAGACGAATGAGCTCGGAAATAGATCCTTACCGAGTTCATTACCCGAGTGAAAGCCCAGGGTGCTAGATTCAATCCGAAGCACATCGCCCGGAATTGATACACCACTCCTAGGACTGCGAAGCGTAGGTACTTTTGGAATGTCGGATGTACCATGACATGAAGATCTGACCGATCGAATCGTCTCCATATAAAACTTCGGAGCGATGATCAGCTTGTTTATCCAGCTCAAATCTATGACTGGACGGAACGAGCCGTCTGGTTTCGGAACCAGAAACAGATGGCTGTAGAATCCCGAAGATTCCTGGTTTTCTACGACCTCTACCGCGTTCTTCATTAAAAGAGACTGCACCTCTGATAACAGAGCGTCTCTTTTCTGCGGATTTGACGGAAGATGAGCCCACTTTGGACTTCGAGTTAATGGAGGCTTTCGTTTGAAGGATATCTTTAGACCTTCCGAAGTCACTCCTCTCACCCAAGGGTCATCCGTAATCGACGCCCATTCTTGTGAAAAGCTCGACAACCTTCCGCCAACCGGTACGCGATTGAGGTTTAAGCCATCACCTCCTGGACCTGCGAGGCCTGCGGTAGGAGAAACCATGTCCTCCACGGCCCGCACCTCGCCCCGTCGACCTCGGGGCATCCGACCGATTGTCCCGGCCTGAAGGACGTCGCGAACGAGAGTCGCTACCCTGACGGTCTCTCGAATAAGACCAAGAGGACGCACCGGAACCTCTATAGGAACCTCTCTTGGGCGCATTAGACCCAGAAGTGCCTGTCTTATTCGTGTCTGCTGTATCCGACTTCTTAGGAGCAGATTTGAACAACAGAGAATCCTTAGCTTTCTTTGTAATTTTATCATAAATAGCAGAAAGCTTGCCGTCAAAGAGAAGTTCTCCTGAGACCGAAGCGACTCTAAGAGAGTTCTTCACCTTAGTATCCACTAGTGTGGATGTAGCTAGGGCTGCGTCACGTCTAACCAACTCCAGATTTGCCACTGAAAGGGCGGAGTTACACGTGGAATAAGCTACTGCCCTTGAAAGAAGTTTTAAAGAGGATTGTATATCCTGAAACTCTTTCCCCTGAAGGCACAGTGATAACGCCTTAGTAAGGTGATCTGCGTAAGATAAGGCATCTAAATTGGCTCTGTTAGACGCAATAGCTGTTTCCAACACCGCGGTTGGAATAGAAGCCGACGACGGTAATGATAGCTCTAAGTCTTCCGCCTCGTCGTCCATACGCAGAGGAACTCTCGGTATACCCTGTCCTGCCGTATCGAATTTATTCCTTGCATTAATGAAAGGCAGGTTGAGAGTATTAGCGGACAAGAAACTTGCTTTCCCCGTCCTGGAAGCAAGTTTAAATATAGCGTCGTTCAATAATTCAAATGTTCTTGCAACATTATTGGACTGCGACGGAAACTCAGGAGCGATGTCCCTGAACCGCTCAAAAAATTCAGAGTCCAATGACGCTATAATTCTCTTGTCCGGAACCGCAGCAGTCTGGCCCAACGGAACAACTTGAGGGAGAAAGTGCCGGATGAAGTCCACGGCAGCTTTATGTTGTTCAAGAAAGGGATAGCTCCAAGACATCCGTATCCGTTTCACCATCCGGTCAGACCTCATGATGTTCCCGGTCGTCCGCCCCCGATGCTTCGGCGGAGCGTACCGACCCAGCGCCGTCGGATAATTCTCGATCCGACACCGTTTCTGTCGGCTGCTGGGATGCTGCGATAAGCTGTGCTATCTGCACAAGAATGTCCGGCGTCGAGACCTCTGGAGGCGCAGTCTTTCGTTGCTTCGTCGAGGGCAGCTCCGCATCAGATGGCTCCCGCATACTTTTCCTATGCGAACGTCCGGAGTCCATCGGTCTCGAATCCCTGGCTGCCGGATGGTGTGACCTTGTCACCGAAGAATCCTTGATCGGCGAAGCTGGTAATATATCGGCGGTCATGCAGCCAAGGTGCGGTCGTGTGCGCTGACGAGAAGAGGAAGCCTTAACAGTCTCGCGGACTGCTTATACAACGGAGCGTCCCGAGCGACGGACGTATGCTCCGCTAAAGACACATTTTGTACCACAACATCTGGTCCCAGATGTTGTTGTACGAGAGAGAGGCCTCTCTCGCTCTCGTCCCGGCTGGACCTGGACGAGCTAGGAACCGGACTCAAAGGCTTCCTCCGTTCTCGCTCACTATCTGCCGTCACTGGGTGTACATCTATTATGTTCATAGTGCTCGCATCACCCAAAATTTCCTCCTGGACCGCATCGGACGTACCCGGGTGCCGAACCATTCGGTGAATGGACGCTACACCGGGCGAGCTAGCGGACGACATTTGTCTAATCTCCATGAGCACTTTAGCCGCTAGCTCTGAATTCATTTGTGACGACGGACGCACACTTGTAGAAGATAACATGGAAACATCACCCTGTTCTGGTTCCTCTGAAATAGAAACTGAGAGTAGAGTGACCTTGCGGAGAAAGAGCCGGCATAGCCCTTTCTCCAGAAACAACATATTTTGACACACGTTTCCAATGTTTCTCATCCCAATATTCACATGTAGGACAGGGATTAATGCGAGAACACTGACTACAATTAATACAATGATCATGAAAGTCAGAGGAAGATTTCTTCCTATTACAATTTGAACAATGTCCCTTCATTGTGAAAGAACAACAATAAGTCCTAGTTACTCGCAAAAACCCCTGACACAAAGATACATAATAACATGATCCATTAATAAATGAAAAAACAATTGCAAATCAAAATAATTTTGAAAAAATATTTTTTCAGCGAAGCCCAAGTTGCTGAAAAGTACCGTTGAGCCCCGATGGATCCGATGGCAAAGTGTGGTCAAAAATTTTAAATTTATATTAAATAATTAATGAGACACTTACGGATAATATAAATGTATCTTATAGTGAGATAAACTACAGCAAAGGCAAACAGCCCCCCTCAAAAAAGGCTGTTGCCAATGTAAACAAACAGTGTAAAAACACCAGAAAACATGACTCCAGGCACTGAAAAAACTGGCCCGGAATCAGTCATCAAATTACACTCTATCTGATGCAAAACAGAGACTCCCAGGGGAGAATCTGCAGAACATCAGATGGAAGATGCAGAACACAAACGTTATACACCCATGGGTGAAAACGTAACTGTGGGGAAAATAACACAAAACATTCTGTAACCAAGCAACTCTCCCAGGAAATTTTAGAAATGAAATTTCTCAAAAATATGCCCAAAGCCTGGGAGAATTGCAAGGGGGGACTTTAGAAGGCTAGGGGAGAGGAAACACTGAATAAGCAGTGCAACATTTAGCAAGAATGACAACAAGAGGCCCATGCCTCGAAAATAGGCAACTTAACATAATTTCATCAAAAACTTTTTAAGTACAGCCCTGATTATTTTTTGTCACTTCTTTTTCCTCTCCTCCTTCTATCCTCCTTAGAATCACATTTTCTCCAAAAATTACGTGTCTGGCATCCTTTAAACTGAGATTTACAAGCACAAAGATCAGTGAGATGTTGACTGATGAAGGGCCAAACAGAGAATGATAATTGGCGCCAATTTCGGGACGTCTGCGTCACTGCGCATGCGCAGTAGAGGCGTAGTATGGAGGTCCTTTAGGACATGATTTCTTTTTGTTTTGGATGCAAATTTTGGGGATTGGGGGCAAAATTTGTGTTTGGCCCTGGTTTTGTTAGAGTTAGCACCAGCTAAGTCTGGGTCATTGGTACAGTATAAAAATATAGTCAAATTTTCAAGTTAATGCTAGAGATGGGTGGTATTGGAATTTTGAGTTCGGTATCAGTTTCAGTATTTTTAAAGGGTATACCCTGGTATCAGTTCAGTATTTGGTATCTGACTTGACTGAGATTTGCTGACAGTACCAAAGGGGAATTCACGTCAGGAAAATACAGAATAAGTTGTTCTTGTATCATCCTACCATAGCTCCCCAAATGCCACTGCCAATGAGCTACACAGTGGCAATACTTTATGAACACAAATCATATCTACAGTAATTCTGTGACTTCTTCTAAAAAACACCTTAACCTTTAAAGGCCTATTTGAGGCGTTTGCATTCAAAGAGCATGTGCCCTAACCATGGCATCTTCAGGAGGTCCTGCTGGCAATAAAGAAATTACCTAGGCAGTTATTTCTAGTCTGGTCTTGGCTGCCTATTAAGGCAGATAAGACGTGGCTAGAAATCATTGTTAAGCGGTTGGACTTGCACAGGTCACAGTCTAGTGAGAATTCAGGAGAATTGCCCAGGCCACTAAGGGCTAACAAAACTTCTTTCATAAAAATTATAAATTTCAAGTAATTTGTATATTTTTTATATTTACCAATGGCCCAGACTTAGCTAAAGCAAACTCGATAAAATCCAGGCCCAAACTCAAATTTTGAACCCCCCAATCCCCCAAATTTGCATACAAAACCGAAAAATTAAAGACCTATCTGGTCCTCCATATTTTTTGTTTACTGCGCATGCATGGTAACCAGGAAGGTACCGGAATTTGCGCCAAGCATCATTCTTTCTATAGTGCCTGCTAAATGTTATAATCAGCAGGGCGGTATGAGTGTCCACTCATGGAAGGGCCATCCCTGCCTGGGCCATTGGTAAGTATAAATGAAAGTGTCAATGACACTGTAGCTTAACTTGTCTGTGTGTTGGGTTTGATGAAAAGGATAATGTTCAATGTTTATGAAAGGATTATGAAATAAGACAAGAATTGTGATAATTGGGAATATGTTAATTTCTGTTCCCTGTATGCTATGTTTTTAATAAAAATAATATGAGGTGTACACTGCACTAAAGAGCTGAGGGGTGGGTTAATATGACCTCACAGTTAATGTATGTGGCCCTCTAGCTAACGTATGTCAATAAAAATTACCAAGTTACAATTATTCCAAAATGAGTCATCCTATCAAGTTGAATTGAAATCCCTTCAAAAATATGGCCTGTTGACCGTGCTAAAGGTTTTTGGGTTTCAGGCCTGTGTAGCCATGATGGTAGACCGATTGCAACTAAAAGGGGTCGTCCTCATCTCGACATTATATTGAGTCATTCTACTAAGTTACAATAAAATCCCTTCACAAATACGATCAGTAGTCTGCACTAAAGTTTTTCCACTTTTGGGCTCGGGAAGCCATCATGGTTGAATGATCATGACCAAATGGGGGAGTTGTCATCTTGGCATAATCTGGAGTGATACTACGAAGTTACATTGAAATCCCTTCATATATAGGACCTGTAGACTGTGCTCAAGGTTTTCGGGCTTCGAGCCCCTGAAGCCATCACAGTTAACCAAACACGACCAAAAGAGAATGTCATCATCTAGGCATTATATGGAGTCAACCTAACAAGTTACAATGAAATCCTTCCATAAATACCACCTATAGACTATGCTAAAGTCAAACAGTGCTGGTCTACCTTGGTAGACTAGTGCTGTTTGTGGTAATTAGAATCTGGTAATCTGACTTCATGCAGATTCATTGTTGCCAACATAGGCATGAATGATTGGTTAGACATGACTTCATTCCTATGTTGCACTTTCTAGCTTTGTTAGCTGAAAGTGAAAACTGTTTGTGGTAATTAGAATCTGGTAACCCAATCAGGTGCAGGTTCATATTAACCAACATAGGCATAAACAATTGGTTAGGCCATACAAAGTTGATTGTCTGTTTCTCAGGCCATTTTTTCCAAAAAAGCATGCGGGCGGGCGTTTTTTTTTCTTCTTTTTATTTTCTCCCCGAGGTTGTTTGTGGTAATTTGACGCCCACCCAAACGCCTGGTGGACCACGCAACATTTCGCAAATATATTTGTTATTCACCATAGGGGTGTTGGGTCGTAAGTGAAGTGGGGTTTGAATGTTTGTTTTTTCAGTGAAACGTGAAAATTATAACACAGGACGAAAGTCACGAAACGCCTCGTGGGTGAAACGTCTCGGGTTGAAACGTCTCTGGGACAAATCAAATGTCGAAGTGCCAACTTTCAGAGATTTATTTTACCAAAAAAAAAAAAAATCCTTTCACAACCTGCCTAATAAAATCATGAATCGCAATTTTCCCCATTATATTAAAAATTATCACAACCCATTTGAATGGGCAGTTCATCCATAAATCATATTTTTTTGAAATCTGAAAATGAAATACAAAACGAATGTTTGCGCATTTTTATTAACCAATTAGACCGCACATACCTGCCTATATGCGATTTATTTTCAACTATGACTGTTACTTTTATATCAAGCAACGGTTACTATTAGTTAGCCAATTATCCTGCATCTCAAATGCATTTATTTAAATTAACTGGGAAACTCGTAACGGTTTCAAATAACAGTACACAAATTCCCGATGACAGCCATTTACAATACAAATATTACTAAAAATAAATGCCAGGAGACTGTGTTCCATTCAACATAGCACCTGACTTTGCAGACTTTCTGAGGGTTGGTGCGAATCAAACGTGGTGCGAATCGACCATTCCCCTTTGTGACTGTTTGTTGTCAGACTGAAAGACACCTTCCTTCTTGCGGTCATTATGACTTACCTTTTACAGAATAAAACACTTTCTGTCATGAATATTGCTAAAACCCACCCACTTTATTAAAGTATGATGTAGAAAAAGCTTGAAGTGTGTTAATTTAAAATTTGCAAACACATCGATATCGATTTACCGAAATGAGCACAATATCTCAAATTTGTTTTGAAGATTTTTTGGTGTCATAAAAAGGTTGCATGCGCACCAAAAATGACCATGCGCGCGGGCCTGAGAAACTGAGGGGTTTTTTTTATGGCCTTATACATGACCTCATTCCTATGTTGCACTTTATAGTCTTGTGTGCTTAAAAGTGACATTAAACTACAAAAGATAATCAGTATGGGTATAAACGATTGGCTAAACTTGACTTCATTCTCATGCTGCACTTTATAGCCTTGTTGGCTTAAAGTGACATTGAACCACAAACATGTATTGGAAGTTAGTCCGAATATTTTGTTCTCAGTGAAAGGTTTCATACTTAGTGCATTATTTCATGTAAACATGAGAACTGATTTTGGATGAGAATTTGTAGAAAATTATTTGTAAGTTGAATTGTAAATTAATAGGAAGCTAAATTAGTTTGTTACTTTTGAATAGTGTTTGAGAACTTAGCTTTCTTGTGTGAACTCACAGTGATGGAACTTGTATGACGTACGAACAGGATCATAAATCAGTGAATTAAGCATGATGCTAAAATAAAGAGTATGATACTCAATTAATATTGTATGATACCCAAATAATATAGTTTTATACTGAATTAATTCAGTATCATACTCAAATAATTCAGTATCATACTTAATTATTTATGCAGCATTTATGAAATCATACCAAATAATATAGCATCATACCAAATTATTAGAGTATCATACTAAAAAAACAATTATGACCCTCCCGTACGTGAACCTGATTTCAGTATCATGCTATTTTATTTATGCTGCATTCATGAAATCGTGCACAATAATATAGTATGATTCTAAATTAATTGAGCATCATACTAAAATAATTAAGTATCATACACAAATAATATAGTATGATTCTAAATTAATTGGGTATCATACTAAAATAATTAAGTATCATAAACAAATAATATAGTATGATTCTAAATTAATTGGGTATCATACTAAAATAATTAAGTATCATACACAAATAATATAGTATGATTCTAAATTAATTGAGTATCATACTAAAATAATTAAGTATCGTACACAAATAATATAGTATGATGCTAAATTAATTGAGTATCATACTGAATTAATTCAGTATCATACACAAATAATATAGTATGATGCTAAATTAATTGAGTATTATACAGAGTTAATTCAGTATTATACACAAATAATATAGTATGATGCTAAATTAATTGAGTATCATACTGAAAACCTGTCAATCAACACATTCTAACCAATCAGTGGCGCCGATACGTACATGCTAGATTTTCTGGCGCCACATTTAAATAACATGATAAGCAAATGGAAGACCGATATAGAAATGAATCTGGAAGGTTTTCTTGAAGGCGCTCGCGGTATCGTGTTATGGTAACCCGTACTTTACAGTCCTCGATCAACGAAGTATCTGTTTCAACAGCAAGTATGAGACTGGAAGCTTTAGAAAGAAATGCGAACAGAATGGTTGCAAGGTTCCCGGAATGTTCAGCACTGTTACCAGTATTAAGAAAGGCTGTGCAGACTGTTGAAAAAATTAAAAGCTAAGAATAAATCTTCGAAAACACGACGTTTTGGAAAATTGAAACAATCTCGTCGATCAAAATAAGGCAAGACGCGACACCTTGAAGGGGGTGGTGGTGGGGGAGTGGGTGGGTGGTTGGTGGTGGTATAATATGTACACTGTTTGAAACAAGGCAATGGCCAATAACATGGATGTTACGACGCTGGGGGGAGGGGGGGGGGTCTCACGCCCCGCCCAAAATCCGGACACAGGTTTTGAACGGTTAGAAGTTCCCGAGGGACATGCCAAATAGCTGAAACTTCACCCGGCAAAGTAAGTAGTTGTCATAGTAATTAGTGTCAAACACTCGTTTAAATTTTCCTTCATTCAGTAAAAATTTAGCATGAAAAAGTTTCCTGAAAATTTCGTGCGGTTGAAATTTTGCAACACTCAGAACACTTGAAATATCAGTCGAAAAATTATATCCCAAAGATTGTGAGTGGGTGCGCTTAACGCAAATTCATCTCCAATCGGTTGGAAATTTTGTCTGGCCCGGGTTGGGGGGGGGGGGGGGGGGGGGGGGTGCTGTTTAAAAGTTTGAAGATGACAATATTCTCCACCGAAGACCCACTAAACACCCTGTAGCCACACCCAGACGAAGATTCAATGATGGGTTATTTATTTATTTATTTATTTATTTATTTATTTATTTATTTATTTATTTATTGGTGTTTAAGGTAAAATATTTCAGCACAATGGCTAATCGTGACCATGACAGTTTTACGGCTGGAAGAGATTGACGGAGAGAACCACCGATCAATGACAAGTAACTGTCAGCTCTCAAGCAACCAATCTCCACACAAGCAGGATTGGCATTGGTTGAAGACAGATGCACCATCGACGTGCAGTACGCCTTAGTACACAACGCCACCGTGCTACCATGTGGATAGTGGGGGTGAAATGTTTTGTCCAAGGACACAACGCGGCTGCGGCAGGGCACAGGTGGGATTCGAATCAAGGATCCCTCGTCTCGCAGACTTACCCATCTACCTACTGAGCCACCGCGTCCCCTGACACCCTTGTTAAATTAACAATGCATTTGCTGAAAAACAAAACACCGAGGTTTGCAAACAATTCAACTCAGGAATTCTTTTCGAAATCAAAATTAGTAATTTTGAGTGGATTGGTGGTACTCGTAGAGGTGGAAGCCTGACTCTCGTGCCATCGCAACTACACGCATAACTGCACACACATGCATATACTTCACTATCTTTGACGTACCCATTAACTTACAGACATCTCCTTACATATACATACACATACACCCCCTATCCACACACGTGTTCACCCCCCCTTCCCCCCCCCCCACACACACACCCCATCCTCCGCCACACATGCACACTTACATTCTAACGTAGATTTTCTTAGTTTACAATGCGAAACTGCATCGAACCGATGTGGTATAGTAATAGTAATTCGGAGGTTACGAGTAACACTTGGTGACGAAAATTTATTCATTGCAGAGATTGGACTGTTTTATATTTTGTGAGTTGTGTATTAAGTAATAATTGTGTCTTGTGTTCGAAGGGTCGATGCAGCTCTGGTGGTAAAATTGTATACAAAACATGTGTGCAAACTTGAAATTTATTTATTTATTGGGATAACGTCACCTATTGTCGGACAGTTTTACAGGTGTAGGAAGCCGGAGTTCCTGGAGAGAACCACCGAACAACGGCAAGCAACTGTCAAACTCCCGTTGGTGCTAAGTCCATACAGGCAGGGTTAGCACTGGTTGAAGAAAAATGCACAATCGACGTGCAGTGGGCCTTAGCACACAGCGCCGCCAATTCCTCACGGGATTAACTGCCGTGCCCAAGGACACAACGCTGTTACCTCTGGCGGGATCGAATCGTGAACCTGTCGGTTTGAAGTTCATTACGGTCACCACTGAACCACTGCACTCCCATCCAAACTTTCATGGAGCTGAAATGTCCACTCCATCCAATGTAATATGAATGTATACAGTAAGATTTCATGATATAGTATACTGTTATATGATTTTGAACCGAAAAGTTACAAAATTTATAGTAATTTATATATTTTTTATACTTACCAATGACCCAGACTTAGCTGGTGCTAACTCTAACAAAACCAGGGCCAAACACAAATTTTGCCCCCCAATCCCCAAAATTTGCATCCAAAACAAAAAGAAATCATGTCCTAAAGGACCTCCATACTACGCCTCCACTGCGCATGTGCAGTGACGCAGACGTCCCGAAATTGGCACCAATTATCATTCTTACTGGCAGTGCCTGGTCAGCGCTATGTACTCAGCGGGGAGGCAAGAGTTCCCAACTCCAGGGAGGGCCATCCCCGTCTGGGTCATTGGTAAGTATAAAAAATATATAAATTACTATAAATTTTTTAACATTTTTATACTGTACCAATGACCCAGACTTAGCTGAATAGTAAACAGGCTGGAGGGCCTAGGACATAGAGGAAAATCCAATAAGCTCAACTATATAGTAAAGAGGTAACCCCTTAAGGAGAAAAAGAGTATTAGGCTTTACATGTATCTTTCTTATTTAATATTAAATTAGAAAGATACACTACCCTTAATAATTGAGCACAATAACATTCATGTTCTCTATTAACATCCAGTATAACCCTTATACTAATTATTTTTAAAGCAAGCCAATAAATAAAGTAGTCCAGAGAATTGAGACTCTTTATAGTCATTTAAAAGTGTCCGAGTATTGTATATTAAAGCCCGTTTGACACTTGACATATACAAATGCTTCACACCGAGCTACACTTTAAAAATAAGACATGAATGAATTTAAACATTAATATTACACTTTAAAACCATCCCGGAAGCGACTCAGAAATACTGACTTGGAGGAGGCATTCCCTTGCTTTTCACTATAAAGCAGGTGACCTAAGGGAACACCCGCCCCCCCCCCCCCTTTCCCCTTGCCCTGGGTCAAATAGCCCAGAGCGAAGAGGGCAGCCGGACGGAGTCACTGCCGGAACAGAAAGCCTGCATAACTATAGTTGCAACTGTTTAGTGGACGACATTCTGAGCAACAGATAACGGACCTAAACAATGCAGGTCTCCAGAAATGGACTCAATATTTCTGAGATAAAAATTTGTAAATGTGGATGGCTGAGACCAATAAGCAGCCTTCATTAAATCTGTAATAGCAACACTATTAGCATAAGCCCAGGAAGTAGAAAGAGCTCTTACTTCATGAGCAGAAATCTTAAGCACAGACTGCTGAGAAGAAGATAAATCTTCATAAGCAGTACGGATAGTTAACTGAATCCATCTAGCAATAGAATGGACTGAAATGTCCTTTCTATTAGGCATCAAAGACAGAAAGAAACGTTTCCGTCCCTTTCTGATAAACTGAGATCTCTGTTTATAGATACGTAGTGCTCTAACAGGACAGAGTAAAGGCCTACGCCCGTCTGAAGACGGAAGAGCCTTAACAACAATAGGTTCCGGATATTTATTAGGAGCCTGATTCTTAGCTAAAAAACCCACATTAGTAGTGAAGGTGATAGTGTTCCCAACACTACGATAATGAGAATCATCCACCGATAGTGCATGAAGCTCACTGACTCTTCTGGCAGAAGAGAAAGCTAAGAGAAAAGCTGTCTTATAAGATAAGAATTTGAAATCTACTGTCCCAAGAGGTTCAAATGGCTTTTCCTTCAATTTAAGGAGAACCCAAGCTAAATTCCACTTAGGAATTAATCTAAGAGTTCTGGGTCTATTTATCGAAAAGTTTCTAACCAACTTCGATAAAGAGACATTAGATCCAATTTGTAAACTATCATGATGTGCATAGGTATCAGATAACATAGATCTATAACCCTTTATAGTAACAGGCTGCAGTTTGATTTCGTCAAACAAGTATACTAGAAAGTTTGCAATGTCTGGTATAGAGGGATCGAATATATCTACAGAATGATCCCTACACCAACGACGAAAAACCTTCCACTTAGCCGCATAGTTTAGCGAAGAGGAGGTCCTCCTACAGTTAGAAATCGCGTCCACTGCTCGTCCTGTAAAGTGCTTGCCATGCAAGAAGGACCGCACAACGGAAAAACGTGAAGGTTGAGACCTTGCGGGTTGTGATGGAGTTGGCGCGATTTCCCCTGCGAAAGAAGATCCTCCCGTGGAGGAAGCTTCCGCGGTAGGTCCCACAACAGACACCTGAGTAGATTTATCCACGGTCTCTGTGGCGACAGAGATGCTACCAACAGAATCTTGCATTGAGATTGTTTTATCTTTAGCAATACTTGTTGAATTAACGGCGCTGGAGGATACGCATATCCTATCATTCCGTCCCAAGGGATCGACAGAGCGTCTACTGCAAATGCTCTTGGATCCGGACACGGAGACACATACGTCTGCAACTGATTGTTGAGATGTGTCGCAAATAAGTCTATCATTGGCCGTTCCCATTGGTAGCAAATCTGATTGAATACTTGTTTGTTGAGAGTCCACTCCGACGGCAACAAGCGACCCTTTCGTGAAAGGGAGTCTGCTAGCACATTCAGACGACCCGGTATGTGACGGACCGAAAGAAGAACGTGATGTTCTAACGCAAACAGAAGGATTCTTTCCGTTAGATTGAACAACGGAACTGAATGAGTGCCTCCCTGATTCCGTATATACGCCACTACTGTCGTATTGTCGGATAAGATTTGGACATGAGCATCGTGAATAATGTCCATCCAGTGACGTAACGCAAGCCAAATTGACATCATTTCCTTGATGTTTATGTGCTTGCACAGGAATTGCGGATCCCAAAGACCCTGGCATCTCGAATCCGTTGGGATTAATGATGCACCCCAACCTGTTTGACTGGCATCCGTCATAACGGTAAAAGTCGGATCCGGCAACTGCAGCGGAACTCCTTGAGTTAACCACTGAATGTTTGCCCAAGTCTGAATCTCTTGTTTCACTTGATCTGACAAGAGAACGTCTACATCGAGCGAATGAATTTTCACACTCCAATTCTGAGTCAGGAAAATTTAAAGAGGACGTGTGCGTAACCGCCCCATCGGAATGAGATCCGCGGCGGCTCCGCACAGACCTATCAGTCTCATAAATTCTCTCGCCGTGACTTTGTCTGCGTGCAGACAATAGCGAGCGTAACAACTGACTAATTTCGCTCTAGTTAACGGCAGACGAACGAGATTGTTGTGCGTCTCGAAGCTCATTCCCAGATGAGTGAATGACTTGGACGGCACCAGATCCGACTTCTCCTCGTTTACTATAAAACCGAGACGTCGGAGCAATAGAAGAAGATTCTGAACATCGTTCTGAAGCGCTAACTCGTTGCCGTACCTCTGAAGAATGTCGTCCAGGTAGGCCGACGTTACCGCAGACGAATGAGCTCGGAAGTAAATCATTACCGAGTTCATTACCCGAGTGAAAGCCCAGGGTGCTAGATTCAATCCGAAGCACATCGCCCGGAATTGATACACCACTCCTAGGACTGCGAAGCGTAGATACTTTCGGAATGTCGGATGTACCATGACGTGAAAGTACGCATCTTTGAGATCTATGCTCGTTGCATAATCGTTCACCCGAATACTCGCTCTGACCGATCGAATCGTCTCCATATAAAACTTCGGAGCGACGATCAGCTTGTTTATCCAGCTCAAATCTATGACTGGACAGAACGAGCCGTCTGGTTTCGGAACCAGAAACAGATGGCTGTAGAATCCCGGAGATTCCTGGTTTTCTACGACCTCTACCGCGTTCTTCATTAAAAGAGACTGCACCTCTGATAACAGAGCGTCTCTTTTCTGTGGATTTGACGGAAGATGAGTCCACTTTGGACTTCGAGTTAATGGAGGCTTTCATTTGAAGGATATCTTTAGACCTTCCGAAGTCACTCCTCTCACCCAAGGGTCGTCCGTAATCGACGCCCACTCTTGTGAAAAGCTCGACAACCTTCCGCCAACCAGAACGCGATAGAGGTTTAAGCCATCACCTCCTGGACCTGCGAGGCCTGCGGTAGGAGAAACCACGTCTTCCACGACCCGCACCTTGCCTCGTCGACCTCGGGGCGTCCGACCGATTGTCCCGGCCTGAAGGACGTCCCGAACGAGAGTCGCTACCCTGACGGTCTCTCGAATAAGACCAAGAGGACGCACCGGAACCTCTATAGGAACCTCTCTTGGGCGCATTAGACCCAGAAGTGCCTGTCTTATTCGTGTCTGCTGTATCCGACTTCTTAGGAGCAGATCTGAACAACAGAGAATCATTAGCTTTCTTTTTAATTTTATCATAAATAGCGGAAAGCTTGCCGTCAAAGAGAAGTTCTCCTGAGACCGAAGCGACTCTAAGAGAGTTCTTCACCTTAGAATCCACTAGTGTGGATGTAGCTAGGGCTGCGTCACGTCTAACCAACTCCAGATTTGCCACTGAAAGGGCGGAGTTACACGTGGAATAAGCTACTGCCCTTGAAAGAAGTCTTAAAGAGGATTGTATATCCTGAAACTCTTTCCCCTGAAGGCGCAGTGATAACGCCTTAGTAAGGTGATCTGCGTAAGATAAGGCATCTAAATTGGCTCTGTTAGACGCAATAGCTGTTTCCAACACCGCGGTTGGAATAGAAGCCGACGACGGTAATGATAGCTCTAAGTCTTCCGCCTCGTCGTCCATACGCAGAGGAACTCTCGGTATACCCTGTCCTGCCGTATCGAATTTATTCCTTGCATTAATGAAAGGCAGGTTGAGAGTATTAGTGGACAAGAAACCTGCTTTCCCCGTCCTGGAAGCAAGTTTAAATATAGCGTCGTTCAATAATTCAAATGTTCTTGCAACATTCTTGGACTGCGACGGAAACTCGGGAGCGATGTCCCTGAACCGCTCAAAAAATTCAGAGTCCAATGACGCTATAATTCTCTTGTCCGGAAGCGCAGCAGTCTGGCCCGACGGAACAACTTGAGGGAGAAAGTGCCGGATGAAGTCCACGGCAGCTTTATGTTGTTCCGAAAGGGATAGCTCCAAGTCATCCGTATCCCTTTCACCATCCGGTCGGACCTCATGATGTTCCCGGTCGTCCGCCCCCGATGCTTCGGCGGAGCGTACCGACCCAGCGCCGTCGGATAATTCTCGATCCGACACCGTTTCTGTCGGCTGCTGGGATGCTGCGATAAGCTGTGCTATCTGCACAAGAATGTCCGGAGTTGAGACCTGCAGAGGCGCAGTCTTTCGCTGCTTCGCCGAGGGCAGCTCCGCATCAGATGGCTCCCGCATACTTTTCCTATGCGAACGTCCAGAGTCCATCGGTCTCGAATCCCTGGCTGCCGGATGGTGTGACCTGGTCGCCGAAGAATCCTTCATCGGCGAAGCTGGTAATATATCGGCGGTCACGCAGCCAAGGTGCGGTCGTGTGCGCTGACGAGAAGAGGAAGCCTTAACAGTCTCTGCGGACTGCTTATACAACGGAGCGTCCCGAGCGACGGACGTATGCTCCGCTAAAGACACGTTTTGTACCACAACATCTGGTCCCAGATGTTGTTGTACGAGAGAGGGGCCTCTCTCGCTCGCGGCCCGGCTGGACCTGGACGAGCTAGGAACCGGACTCAAAGGCTTCCTCCGTTCTCGCTTTCTATCCGCCGTCACTGGGTGTGCATCTATTATGTTTATAGTGCTCGCATCACCCAAAATTTCCTCTTGGACCGCATCGGACGAACCCGGCTGCCGAACCATTCGGTGAATGGACGCTACACCGGGCGAGCTAGCGGATGACATTTGTCTAATCTCCATGAGCACTTTAGCCGCTAGCTCTGAATTCATTTGTGACGACGGACGCACACTTGAAGAAGATAACATGGAAACATCACCCTGTTCTGGTTCCTCTGAAATAGAAACTGAGAGAGTAGAGTGACCTTGCGGAGAAAGAGCCGGAATCGCTCTTTCTCCAGAAACAACATATCGTGACACATGTTTCCAATGTTTCTCATCCCAATGTTCACATATAGGACAGGGATTAATGCGAGAACACTGACTACAATTAATACAATGATCATGAAAGTCAGAGGAAGATTTCTTCCTATTACAATTTGAACAACGTCCCTTCATTGTGAAAGAACAACAATAAGTCCTAGTTACTCGCAAAAACCCCTGACACAAAGATACATAATAACATGATCCATTAATGAATGAAAAAACAATTGCAAAACAAAATAATTTTGAAAAAATATTTTTTCAGCGAAGCCCAAGTTGCTGAAAAGTAACGTTGAGCCCCGATGGATCCGATGGCAAAGTGTGGTCAAAAATTTTAAATTTATATTAAATAATTAATGAGACACTTTCGGATAATATAAATGTATCTTATAGTGAGATAAACTACAGCAAAGGCAAACAGCCCCCCTCAAAAAAGGCTGTTGCCAATGAAAACAAACAGTGTAAAAACACCAGAAAACATGACTCCAGGCACTGAAAAAACTGGCCCGGAATCAGTCATCAATTACACTCTATCTGATGCAAAACAGAGACTCCCAGGGGAGAATCTGTAGAACATCAGATGGAAGATGCAGAACACAAACGTTATACACCCATGGGTGAAAACGTAACTATGGGGAAAATAACAGAAAACATTCTGTAACCAAGCAACTCTCCCAGGAAATTTTAGAAATGAAATTTCTCAAAAATATGCCAAAAGCATGGGAGAATTGCAAGGGGGGACTTTAGAAGGCTAGGGGAGAGGAAACACTGAATAAGCAGTGCAACAATTAGGAAGAATGACAACAAGAGGCCCATGCCTCGAAAATAGGCAACTTAACATAATTTCATCAAAAAATTTTAAGTACAGCCCTGATTATTTTTTGTCACTTCTTTTTCCTCTCCTCCTTCTATCCTCCTTAGAATCACATTTTCTCCAAGAATTACGTGTCTGGCATCCTTTAAACTGAGATTTACAAGCACAAAGATCAGTGAGATGTTGACTGATGAAGGGCCAAACAGAGAATGATAATTGGCACCAATTTCGGGACGTCTGCGTCACTGCGCATGCGCAGTGGAGGCGTAGTATGGAGGTCCTTTAGGACATGATTTCTTTTTATTTTGGATGCAAATTTTGGGGATTGGGGGGCAAAATTTGTGTTTGGCCCTGGTTTTGTTAGAGTTAGCACCAGCTAAGTCTGGGTCATTGGTACAGTATAAAACAAGAGGCCCCACGGGGCCTGAGGGCGCTCACCTGATACTGGCCGAGTCATATCACCAAAATAGCAAGGGATTCTGCCTTGTGGTTATTATCAGTTTTTCAACATAAAAGTGTTTTCTCTACTTAGTAACCCAGAGTGTTCATATGTTAGATCCCCATATTGGGTACTCAATAATTTATCTATTTATTTATTGGAATTTAAGGTCACTTTCTAAGGCTACATCATTACAGAGGCATAATTATAATATCAGGTTTGGTCAATCGTTTATGCCTATTACTGCCCACTTTACAGGGCTTTCAACGCAGGAATTGGTTACTGGGCCCAATTTTATCAATAAACCAGAACTTGAACAAATTTCAATTTGCCGCTTCTAAGAAAACTAAAAATCAAATATCAAAAGATTCTGAGAGGAGTATCAGAAAAAAAAGATTTTTTAAGAATATTTCTCATACTGAATTAAGTTATACATTGGGCTCCCATAGGGAACCCAAAAACAAAAGCTTCTGAAGCAGTGGTTTGGGAGAAGAAGATTATTCAACGTTATTCCCATTACCTACAGTGTTAAAAAATGATGACTTGGCACTTTTAGTCCTGGAAAAGTACTTATGATAAAACCAATGGCATTTTTTTCACCATTCCTTTCTCCCGGCCCTAAGGAAGCTTCACATTGTATAAAAATTCTCAGTGCCATGTAGTTCTGGAAATATGGGCATTCAAAAAAAAAAAATTTTTTCAGCTCCTGTAGTTGCCGTGGGGGACAGGAAAACAATTTATGGCATAAATTAGGTATTTGTGACCCAATAAGCCCTCATATCAAATTTGGTTCAAATCGACCTCTTGGTTTGGAAAATAAAAATTTTGGTATAATTTGGGCTTCTACAGTGAGCCCAAATATGAACCAAGGGACTTGGCTTTAACAAACTTCACTCTCAGCCCCCCCCCCCCCCCCACCCCCCCGCCCCCCCCCCCCCCCCCCCCCTACGAATGCTGTACATCAAATATCAAAAGATTTTGACTGGTGGATCTGAAAAAAAAATTTTTTTTAAAGAATATTGCTCATATTGAACTAAGTTATAATTTGTGCTCCCACAGGGAGACCAAATATGAGCCGAAGGACTTGACTTGAACAACTTGAATCTCACCTCCCTAAGCATACTGTATACCAAATATCAAAAGATTTTGACCGGTGGATGCGAAGAAGAAGATTTTAAAAAAATATACCTCGTATTGCACTAAGTTACAATTTGGGTTCCCAAAGGGAGTCCAAATATGAACTCAGGGACTTGGCTTGAACAAACATCAATCTCACCCCCCTAAGGATGATGCATAGCAAATATCAAAAGATTCTGATTTGTGGATCCGAAGAAGAAGATTTTTAAAATATATCCCTCATATTGCACTAATTTGAACATTTGGGTTCCCATAGGGAACCCAAATATGGACCGAGGAATTTGATTTCTACAAATATGTGAATCAATGTTCCAAAGATGTTATATGTAAAATATGAAAGCTTTTAGAGCAGTGGTTTGCAAGAAAACAATTCTTTATTTTTTTCCCATTGCCTACTGTGTTAAAAAATACTGACTCAGCACTTTTTCAGAGTCCCGAAAAAGTACCCTATGATAAAACCGATAGCAATTTTTTTTTACCAATCCTTTCTGTTGGTCCCAAGAAAGCTTCACACCAAATAAAAATTCTCACTGCCGTGCAGTTTTTGAGATATAGGCGTTTTAATTTTTTTCTATTTTTAGCTCCTGTGGTTCCCACTGGGCTACAGGAAAAAAAATTTCTGCATAAATTAGGTACTTATGACCCAATAAGCCCTCACATAAAATTTGGTTCAAATTGGCCTCTCGGTTTAAAAAATAGAAATTTGGGGTGGGGCCAAAATTTTTGCTCCTCCCATAACATCGCCAAGTATAGACCTACAAACCTCTCTTGAACAAACTTGAGTCTACACCTCAAAAGGAAGCTGCATACCAAATATCAAGTCTCTGCTATTGCTGGTTCTTGAGAAGAAGATTTTTTAAGAATTGGAGCATTTTTGCCCCACCCCTCTGCTCAATATGAGCCGAAACCTAATTTGCCCAAAAATCAAAATGCCGCTATATAACCCCTACTCACATGAAATTTCATTAACATGCGGCCAGTGGTTTGGAAGAAAAAGACCCAAACACCACCTTCACGCCGGACGACGGACGCCGGACGCCGGACGACGGACGAAAAGTGATCAGAAAAGCTCACCCTGACTTTCAGTCAGGTGAGCTAAAAAAATATTAGGCTGTACAAAGATGGTAACGGTAATGGTGATAGCTCCCCTTGCGAAACCCAGTAAGCGAAGTAGTGCTTGGTATCTGTGGTTAATCAACAAATGGGGTTTAAGTCGACATAAATAGGTGACGGGAGTAGTAAGTAATGTGGTTTTGGGGCCTAGTTGGCAGGACCCCACTGCAGGACCCCCGGAAGTGACGTCATGTCACGTGACGTAGTGGCGTCATGTTCTGTTGTCATGGTAACCCGCGTGGGCGGCCATGTTGTGACGTAATCCCCATAGCGATACGTGTTGTTAGTGCGCATGCATAGCGCGTGTTGTTAGGGTGATACGTGTTTCCGTCGTCCATTTTGTATACTAGAGGCCGCCATCTTGGTTTCTATGTTAAGAGAATGATAATCTTTGTACAGCCTAATTTTTCGGTTCAAAATCATATAACAGTATACTATATCATGAAATCTTACTGTCTACATTCATATTACATTGGATGGAGTGGAAATTTCAGCTCCATTAAAGTTTGGACGGGAGCGCAGTGGTTCAGTGGTGACCGTAATGAACTTCAAACCGACAGGTTCACGATTCGATCCCGCCAGAGGTAACAGCATTGTGTCCTTGGGCACGGCAGTTAATCCCGAGAGGAATCGGCGGCGCTGTGTGCTAAGGCCCACAGCACGTCGATGGTGCATTTTTCTTCAACCAATGCTAACCCTGCCTGTACGGACTTAGCACCAACTGGAGTTCGACAGTTGCTTGCCATTGTTTGGTGGTTCTCTCCAGGAACTCCGGCTTCCTACACCCGTAAAATTGTCCGACAATAGGTGACGTTATCCCAATAAATAAATAAATTTCAAGTTTGCACACGTGTTTTGTATAAAAATTTACCACCAGAGCTGCATCGACCCTTCGAACACAAGACACAATTATTACTTAATACACAACTCACAAAATATAAAACAGTCCAATCTCTGCAATGAGAAAATTTTCGTCACCAAGCGTCACTCGTAACCTCTGAATTACTATTACCATACCACATCGGTTCGAGGCAGTTTCGCATTGTAAACTAAGAAAATCTACGTTAGAATGTAAGTGTGCATGTGTGGCGGAGGATGGGGTGTGTGTGTGTGGGGGGGGGGGGGGGGGGTGAACACGTGTGTGGATAGGGGGTGTATGTGTATGTATGTGTAAGGAGATATCTGTAAGTTAATGGGTACGTCAAAGATAGTGAAGTATATGCATGTGTGTGCAGTTATGCGTGTAGTTGCGATGGTACGAGAGTCAGGCTTCCACCTCTACGAGTACCACCAATCCACTCAAAATTACTAATTTTGATTTCGAAAAGAATTCCTGAGTTGAATTGTTTGCACACCTTGGTGTTTTGTTTTTCAGCAAATGCATTGTTAATTTAACAAGTGTATCAGGGGATGCGGTGGCCCAGTAGGTAGAGAGGGAAGTCTGCGAGACGAGGGATCCTTGATTCGAATCCCACCTGAGCCCTGCCGCAGCCGCGTTGTGTCCTTGGGCAAAACATTTCACCCCCACTATCCACATGAGAGCATGGTGGCGTTGTGTACTAAGGCGTACTGCACGTCGATGGTGCATCTGTCTTCAACCAATGCCAATCCTGCTTGTGTGGAGTTTGATCGCTTGAGAGCGGACAGTTACTTGTCGTTGATCGGTGGTTCTCTCTGTCAATCTCTTCCAGCCGTAAAACTGTCATGGTAACGATTAGCCATTGTGCAGAAATATTTTACCTTAAACACCAATAAATAAATAAATAAATAAATAAATAAATAAATAAATAAACCATCGTTGAATCTTCGTCTAGGTGTTGCTACAGGGTGTTTAGTGGGTCTTCGGTGGAGAATATTGTCATCTTCAAACTTTTAAACAGAACCCCACCCGACTGATATTTCAAGTGTTCTAAGTGTTGCAAAATTTCAACCGCACGAAATTTTCAGGACACTCTTTCAGGCTAAATTTTTACTGAAAGAAGGAAAATTTAAACGAGTGTTTGACACTAATTACTATGACAGCTACTTACTTTGCAGGGTGAAGTTTCAGCAATTTTCATGTCCCGCGGGAACTTCTAACCGTTCAAAACCTGTGTCCGGATTTTGTGTGGCGGGGTGTGAGACCCCACCCCCCCCCCCCCCCCCCGTCATAACATCCATGTCCCATTGCCTTGTTTCAAACAGTGTACATAGTACACCACCACCAACCACCCACTCCCCCACCACCACCCCCTTCAAGGTGTCACGTCTTGCCTTATTTTGATCGACGAGATCGTTTCAATTTTCCAAAACGTCGTGTTTTCGAAGATTTATTCTTAGCTTTTCATTTCTTCAACAATCTGCACAGCCTCTCTCAATACTGGTAACAGGGCTGAACATTCCGGGAACCTCACAACCATTCTGCTCACATTTCTGTCTAAAGCTTCCAGTCTCATACATGCTGTTGAAACAGATACTTCGTTGGTCGAGGACTGTAAAGTACGGGTTACCGTAGACACGATACCGCGAGCGCCTTCAAGAAAACCTTCCAGATTCATTTTTATATTGGTCTTCCATTTGCTTATCGTGTTATTTAAATGTGGCGCCAGAAAATCTAGCGTGTATGTATCGGCGCCACTGATTGGTTAGAATGTGTTGATTGACAGGTTTTCAGTATGATACTCAATTAATTTAGCATCATACTATATTATTTGTGTATGATACTGAATTAATTCTGTATGATACTCAATTAATTTAGCATCATACTGTATTATTTGTGTATGATACTGAATTAATTCAGTATGATACTCAATTAATTTACCATCATACTATATTATTTGTGTATGATACTTAATTATTTTAGTATGATACTCAATTAAGTTAGAATCATACTATATTATTTGTGTATGATACTTAATTATTTTAGTATGATACCCAAATAATTTAGAATCATACTATATTATTTGTGTATGATACTTAATTATTTTAGTATGATACTCAATTAATTTAGAATCATACTATATTATTGTGCACGATTGCATGAATGCAGCATAAATAAAATAGCATGATACTGAAATCAGGTTCACGTACGGGAGGGTCATAATTGTTTTTTTAGTATGATACTCTAATAATTTGGTATGATGCTATATTATTTGGTATGATTTCATAAATGCTGCATAAATAATTAAGTATGATACTGAATTATTTGAGTATGATACTGAATTAATTCCGTATAATACTATATTATTTGGGTATCATACAATATTAATTGAGTATCATACTCTTTATTTTAGCATCATGCTTAATTCACTGATTTATGATCCTGTTCGTACGTCATAAACTTGTGTGTTTTTGCAAGTTTGGTTGTGAATGTTTTGGTGATTTGGCATCTATTGTACTGTCCTACATTGACTGTTGTACATCAATGGAATGAGCTTCTTAAGCCTGTTCCATTGAGGTACATCAGTCTGTGTATGGTTACAGGATACTCACTGGTGAAATGCAGGATAGTGCACTCTGCTGGAAAGAGCTCAGGGAGTTGTTACCCGTTGATTGCACCAGACTGGGTTTCCCAATGGGAAGCCATATCGGTCATTGAAGTTTGTTCACACAAGAATATAGATGTATAGCAAGATGTTCATTTGGGGAACTTACTGTTTTTATTTGTCATTTTACAGGGGTTCGATATTCTATTTATTGCATAATGTCGTAAGGAAGAAATAAAGAATCCACGTTAAACTTTATCGCTTCTTCTGAGTTGTTTCTCACCAGTACTGCGGTTACAGTTGTATAAAAATATCCCCAATAGTTTGTATGACACCACTCGCCACAAAAGGATGCTGCCTGAAAGTATTGCCACTGGGTTCAGACCAACTTTCCTTTTATTATTCTTGGGGGTTCTAGGGGATCAGTTACTAAGCCTGTTGAGTCAAAATGAAAGTGTCAATGACACTGTAGCTTAACTTGTGTGTTGTGTTTGATGAAAAGGAAAATGTTCAATGTTTATGAAAGGATTATGAAATAAGACAAGAATTGTGATAACTGGGAACATGTTCATTTCTGTTCCCTGTATGCTATGTTTTTGATAAAAATAATATGAGGCGTACACTGTACTAAAGAGCTGAGGGGTGGGTTAATATGACCTCACAGTTAATGTATGTGACCCTCACCGTTAACGTATATCAACAAAAGTTACAAGTTACAGTGAAATGATTCCAAAACGAGTCATCCTGCCAAGTTACATTAAAATCCCTTCATAAATATGGCCTGTAGACTGTGCTAAAGGTTTTCGGGATTCGGGCCCCTGTAGCCGTCAGTTTCCCAATTGCGTCCAAAGGGGACGTTCTCATCTAGACATTATATGAAGTCAACCTACCAAGTTACAATGAAATCCCTTCATAAATATGACTTGCAGACTGTGCTAAAGGTTTTGGGGCTTTGGGCTCTGGCAGCCATCATGGTTGAATGATCGCAACCAAAAGGGGACATTCTCATCTGGGCATCATCTGGAGTGATCCTACGAAGTTACAATGAAATCCCTTCATAAATATGACCTGTAGACTGTGCTCAAGGTTTTCGGGCTTTGGGCACTTGTAGCCATCACAGCTGTCCAATCACAACCAAAAGGGGATGTCATCATCTAGGCATTATATGGAGTCGACCTACCAAGTTACAATGAAATCTCTTCATAATTATGACCTGTAGGCTGTTCTAAAGGTTTTTGGGCTTTGAGCCCCTGTAGCCGTCACAGTTGCCCAATTGTGTCCAAAAGGGGACGTTCTCATCTAGACATTATATGAAGTCAACCTACCAAGTTACAATGAAATCCCTTCATAAATATGACCTGTAGACTGTGCTAAAGGTTTTTGGGCTTCGGGCTCGGGCAGCCATCATGGTTGAATGATCACAACCAAAGGGGAGAATCTCATCTGGGCATCATCTGGAGTGATCTTGCGAAGTTACAATGAAATCCCTTCATAACTATAACCTGTAGACTGTGCTCAAGGTTTTTGGGCTTCGGCACCTGTAGCCATCACAGATGACCAATCACGACCAAAAGGGGATGTCATCATCTAGGCATTATATTGAGTCAACCTAACAGGTTGCAATGAAATCCTTCTATAAATATTACCTTTTGCCTATGCTAAAGGTTTTTGGGCTCGGGCACCCATCAAGGCTGAATGATCATGACCAAAATGGGATGTTCTCATCTAGACATTATTTGGAGTCATCCTACCAAGTTACAATGAAATCCCTTCATAAATATGACCTCTAGACTGTGCTAAAGTTTTTCAGGCTTCGGGCACCTTTAGCCGTCACAGCTGCCCAATCACGTCCAAAAGGGGATGTTCTCATCTAGACATTATATGAAGTAAACCCACCAAGTTATAATGAAATCCCTTCATAAATATGACCTGTAGACTGTGCTAAAGGTTTTCGTGTTTTGGGCTCGGGCAGTCATCACGGTTGGCAGATCATGCCCAAATGGGAAAATTCTCATCTAGACATCATAAGGAGTCATCCTACCAAGTTACAATGAAATCCCTCCACATTAAACATGACCTGCAGAGTGCGCTAAAAGTTTTTGGGCTTCGGGCTTGGGCAGCCATCACAGTTGATAGATCATGCCCAAAAGGGGACGTTCTCATCTAGGCATTATACAGAGGCATCCTACCAAGTTACAATGAAATCCCTTCATAAATACAACCTGTACACTGTGCTAATGGTTTTCGGGTTTTGGGCTCAGGTAGCCATACCGGTTGCCTGATCGCGACCAAAAGGGGACATTCTCATCTAGACATTATATGAAGTCAACCTACCAAGTTACAATGAAATCCCTTCATACATATGACCTGTAGACTGTGCTAAAGGTTTTTGGGCTTCGAGCACGGGCAGCCATCATGGTTGAATGATCACAACCAAAGGGGAGAATCTCAACTAGGCATCATCTGGAGTGATCCTGCAAAGTTACAATGAAATCCCTTCATAAATATGACCTGTAGACTGTGCTCAAGGTTTTTGGGCTTCGGCACCTGTAGCCATCACAGTTGACCAATCACGACCAAAAGGGGATGCCATCATCTAGGCATTATATTGAGTCAACCTAACAGGTTACAATGAAATCCTTCTATAAATATGACCTTTTGCCTATGCTAAAGGTTTTTGGGCTCGGGCACCCATCAAGGCTGAATGATCACGACCAAAATGGGATGTTCTCATCTAGACATTATTTGGAGTCATCCTACCAAGTTACAATGAAATCCCTTCATAAATATGACCTCTAGACTGTGCTAAAGGTTTTCAGGCTTCGGGCACCTTTAGCCGTCACAGTTGCCCAATCACGTCCAAAAGGGGATGTTCTCATCTAGGCATTATACAGAGGCATCCTACCAAGTTACAATGAAATCCCTTCGTAAATACGAACTGTACACTGTGCTAATGGTTTTCGGGTTTTGGGCTCGGGTAGCCATACCGGTTGCCTGATCACGACCAAAAGGGGACGTTCTCATCTAGACATGACCCCAAACCTGCATATGAATTTTTGTGACGAGCCGACAAAAATTGCGGGGTGTAGCCTGTGCTAAAGGAAAATGTGAACAGACTCACAGACTAACAGTCTTCCGCACGCGTGATGACAATAGCTTATCTTGACTATGTCAAGTTAAGCTAAAAAACAAAACAAATTATGGTAACATACCTTTGAGTCATGAGCAATAATTGTACCAAGCATGAACTGGTTCATCTATCTATGTTGTGTTCTCATTGTCATGGTTCTTCTTTATCACTATCTGGTGGAGAAGTCAGTAAGGGAGAAGACGTGACAATGAGAATATGACACATTTGCTATTCTGCCGGATAGACTAAATGGTGCGAGTCTATAGGGGACACTAGTCCAGTTCCCTCCCAGTAAGACAGTTTGATCAGTTTATGCACAAACACAGTAAAACCCTTGGCCAGTTTTTACTGGGTCTTGCAGTTGGGGGGTTCTCCGGTTTGCCACAAAAAACAGAACCAAACCGGAAAATTAAAAACAAGAGGCCTCTCAGCCTAGACATCTCCGTGCAGGATCATTGCTTTTAGGGGAAGCGAAATACAAGACAAGAATCTAGGGCTGTCACGATTTTTTAATTTAGGAATCGATTAATTGTCTCAATTAATCGATGAGAATCGATTGATCGTACCTAGATGACCCCCATCTCCTTCTCATTGAAGTCGATCAAAATGAAGTTGAAGTCAGTTGACCTACCTCAAGTAAACAACGAAGACGATCCTCTTTTAGTTGCATTCAAAGCTTTGATGTTCTGAACTTTTGAACCGTCAGTGTAATAATCAAGACCGGTCGGCAGTTGCGAACTTCGCAACTGCCGACTGGTCTTGATTATTACACTGACGGTTCAAAAGTTCAGAACATCAAAGCTTTGATGAATGTACCTGAAAGACCAAATGCTTCCAATAGCTTCTTGGGGTTTAACATCGATGTTCTTAACTCTTTACCTTTAGAAACAATAGTTTTTTCAACATATTTTCTTTTAATTATTACACTTCTGAAACGGGATATAATTCACTGATTATTCGACAACGAAAAATTCTAATCGATTTTGCCGTGGCCGATCAACAATCGATTAATCGATTAATCGTGACAGCCCTACAAGAATCCAGGGGTTACTGCTTGTAACCTTAACCTTCATATGATAATGGGTCATGGTCATGGCACAACCTTAGATTATGGGTAACAATTGTGTAAAGTATGAACAAGATCTGTCACAGATTCAATTCTACAGACCAGACAAGGACTGTATAACAATATCAAAGTTTTGCTGTGACCTTGACCATGATGATATGACCTTGGATCAAAGTCATGACACACACTTGGGTCATGAGCAATAATTGTACCAACTATGAATAAGATCTGACAATCATACGAAGTTATGTGGACCGGACAGGGCTTTATAATAATACAAGAGTTTTGGTGCCTGTAACCTTGATATGACCTTGGATCAAAGTCATGACACACCTTTGAGTCATGAGCAATAATTGTACCAAGTATGAACTGGTCACTGCTTTTAGGGGAAGCTAAATACAAGACAAGAACCCAAGTGTTACTGCTTGTGACCCTAACATTCATGATGATATGACAATGGGTCAATGTCATGACACAAGGTTAGGTTATGGGTTACAATTATGTGAAGTTTGAACAAGATCTGTCACACAGATTCAATTATACAGACCAGACAAGGGCTGTATAACAATATCAAAGTTATTTGTCTGAGACCTTGACCTTGATGGTATGACCCTGGATCAACATCGTGACACACTTTTTGTGTCATGAGAAATAATTATACCAACTATGAATAGGATGTCAATAACACCAAGTTATATCGACCAGACAAGGGATGTATAACAATATCCAAGTTTTGCTGTCTGTGACCTTGGCCTTGATGATATGACCTTGGATCAAAGTCGCGACACACCTTTGAGTCATGAGCAATAATTGTACCAACTATGAAATAAGATTGTCAATCATACCAAGTTATATGGGCCGGACAAGGTCTGTATAACAATATAAGTTTTGCTGTCTGTGACCTTGACCTTGATGATGTGACCTTGGATCAAAGTCATGGCATACCTTTGAGTCATGAGTAATAATTGTACCAAGTATGAATAACATCTGTCAATCATACCAAATTATATGGACCCGACAAGGGCTGTATAACAATATTCAAGTTTTGCTGCCTGTGACCTTGACCATATGACATTGGATCAAAGTCATGACACATTTGAGTCATGAGCAATAATTGTACCAAGTATACATGAGATCTGTCAATCATATAAAGTTATAAGGACTGAACAAGGGCTGCGTAACAATATCAAAGTTTTGCTGTCTGTGACCATGACCTTGACGATATGAACATTGGAACGAAGTACCGACACACTTTTGAGTCATGGGCAATAATTGTACAATGTATAAATAAGATCTGCCAATAATATCAAGTTATATGGAACGGACAAAAGAGACTGTGAAATGTCAAAGTATTTCTAACTGTCACCTTATCATAGGACCTGGAGGGGCACATACCATATTATAATTCGTGACACACTGTCTTTTGATAATACATATTGTCAAAAAATATTCAGTGGTTAAGAAGTTATGGCCCTGACAAACAAAATGTTGATGATGGATGAGAGACAACTAAAATGCCCATCATTACAGATAGGACAAGTGATACTTCAGTTAGGATACAAAACGGTTGAAAAGATAGACTGACCGATATATGGATGGAGCTCTCAACTTTTTATCCCAAGACCTCCTAACTGCAGGTCAGGGTAGAGTAAAATTTGGTAAACACTTATCTGAATTGTACATAGATGTACTGTAGCCAAGAAATCTTGGTTATTAAACAGTTAAATCATCAAAAATGAAATTGGGGAATGACAATAAAAACTCTTATACTATATTTGTTGAAGGGAAGACCCAAATTTAGATGATTGCTTTGCAGCTCAGCAAATATGGCTGCTGAACAGCTTGAATTTTAAGACTATTTTGGTTTGCAAGGAACTTTGATATACATTTTTATAAAGATCAATGTACATGAAAGCTATGCCACCAAACCAGATTACTTCATAATGACACAGGACATAAGACAGCTGTAGTTCAGAAACACATTCAGAAACTAGCCTAAAGCATGCCCATGGATGCAGGAGGTTGAAGAGCAAACTGTGATTTGTTACTTGTGCATGAGCTGTGTCTGTAAGACACATATGATCCCCCGTAAAGTCAACCACACACACAAACCACATACCACACGGGTGAAATTCTACAATAAATTGACCAAATTCAACAACCTGTAATTTTGTGAAATACTGAAGCAAATCAAAATCCTGAAAATCCTGACAATATGCACACCTCTGGTATATGTACAAACATCCTGTGAAATAACTAGAGGCTCTACAGAGCCTGTAATCGCTCAGATAGAAATACATATAAAAGTTAAAAAATTTATAGTAATTTATATATTTTTTATACTCACCAATGACCCAGACTTAGTTGCTGGTGCTAACTCTAACAAAACCAGGGCCAAACACAAATTTTGCCCCCCAATCCCCAAAATTTGCATCCAAAACAAAAAGAAATCATGTCCTAAAGGACCTCCATACTATGCCTCTACTGCGCATGCGCAGTGACGCAGTCGTCCCGAAATTGGCGCCAATTATCATTCTTACTGGCAGTGCCTGGTCAGCGCTATGTACTCAGTGGGGAGGCAAGAGTTCCCAACTCCAGGGAGGGCCATCCCCGTCTGGGTCATTGGTAAGTATAAAAAATATATAAATTACTATAAATTTTTTAACATTTTTATACTGTACCAATGACCCAGACTTAGCTGAATAGTAAACAGGCTGGAGGGCCTAGGACATAGAGGAAAATCCAATAAGCTCAACTATATAGTAAAGAGGTAACCCCTTAAGGAGAAAAGGAGTATTAGGCTTTACATGTATCTTTCTTATTTAATATTAAATTAGAAAGATACACTACCCTTAATAATTGAGCACAATAACATTCATGTTCTCTATTAACATCCAGTATAACCCTTATACTAATTATTTTTAAAGCAAGCCAATAAATAAAGTAGTCCAGAGAATTGAGACTCTTTATAGTCATTTAAAAGTGTCCGAGTATTGTATATTAAAGCCCGTTTGACACTTGACATATACAAATGCTTCACACCGAGCTACACTTTAAAAATAAGACATGAATGAATTTAAACATTAATATTACACTTTAAAACCATCCCGGAAGCGACTCAGAAATACTGACTTGGAGGAGGCATTCCCTTGCTTTTCACTATAAAGCAGGTGACCTAAGGGAACACCCACCCCCCCCCCCCCCCTTCCCCTTGCCCTGGGTCAAATAGCCCAGAGCGAAGAGGGCAGCCGGACGGAGTCACTGCCGGAACAGAAAGCCTGCATAACTATAGTTGCAACTGTTTAGTGGACGACATTCTGAGCAACAGATAACGGACCTAAACAATGCAGGTCTCCAGAAATGGACTCAATATTTCTGAGATAAAAATTCGTAAATGTGGATGGCTGAGACCAATAAGCAGCCTTCATTAAATCTGTAATAGCAACACTATTAGCATAAGCCCAGGAAGTAGAAAGAGCTCTTACTTCATGAGCAGAAATCTTAAGCACAGACTGCTGAGAAGAAGATAAATCTTCATAAGCAGTACGGATAGTTAACTGAATCCATCTAGCAATAGAATGGACTGAAATGTCCTTTCTATTAGGCATCAAAGACAGAAAGAAACGTTTCCGTCCCTTTCTGATAAACTGAGATCTCTGTTTATAGATACGTAGTGCTCTAACAGGACAGAGTAAAGGCCTACGCCCGTCTGAAGACGGAAGAGCCTTAATAACAATAGGTTCCGGATATTTATTAGGAGCCTGATTCTTAGCTAAAAAACCCACATTAGTAGTGAAGGTGATAGTGTTCCCAACACTACGATAATGAGAATCATCCACCGATAGTGCATGAAGCTCACTGACTCTTCTGGCAGAAGAGAAAGCTAAGAGAAAAGCTGTCTTATAAGATAAGAATTTGAAATCTACTGTCCCAAGAGGTTCAAATGGCTTTTCCTTCAATTTAAGGAGAACCCAAGCTAAATTCCACTTAGGAATTAATCTAAGAGTTCTGGGTCTATTTATCGAAAAGTTTCTAACCAACTTCGATAAAGAGACATTAGATCCAATTTGTAAACTATCATGATGTGCATAGGTATCAGATAACATAGATCTATAACCCTTTATAGTAACAGGCTGCAGTTTGATTTCGTCAAACAAGTATACTAGAAAGTTTGCAATGTCTGGTATAGAGGGATCGAATTTATCTACAGAATGATCCCTACACCAACGACGAAAAACCTTCCACTTAGCCGCATAGTTTAGCGAAGAGGAGGTCCTCCTACAGTTAGAAATCGCATCCACTGCTCGTCCTGTAAAGTGCTTGCCATGCAAGAAGGACCGCACAACGGAAAAACGTGAAGGTTGAGACCTTGCGGGTTGTGATGGAGTTGGCGCGATTTCCCCTGCGAAAGAAGATCCTCTCGTGGAGGAAGCTTCCGCGGTAGGTCCCACAACAAACACCTGAGTAGATTTATCCACGGTCTCTGTGGCGACAGAGATGCTACCAACGGAATCTTGCATTGAGATTATTTTATCTTTAGCAATACTTGTTGAATTAACGGCGCTGGAGGATACGCATATCCTATCATTCCGTCCCAAGGGATCGACAGAGCGTCTACTGCAAATGCTCTTGGATCCGGACACGGAGACACATACGTCTGCAACTGATTGTTGAGATGTGTCGCAAATAAGTCTATCATTGGCCGTTCCCATTGGTAGCAAATCTGATTGAATACTTGTTTGTTGAGAGTCCACTCCGACGGCAACAAACGACCCTTTCGTGAAAGGGAGTCTGCTAGCACATTCAGACGACCCGGTATGTGACGGACCGAAAGAAGAACGTGATGTTCTAACACAAACAGAAGGATTCTTTCCGTTAGATTGAACAACGGAACTGAATGAGTGCCTCCCTGATTCCGTATATACGCCACTACTGTCGTATTGACGGATAGGATTTGGACATGAGCATTGTGAATAATGTCCATCCAGTGACGTAACGCAAGCCAAATTGACATCATTTCCTTGATGTTTATGTGCTTGCACAGGAATTGCGGATCCCAAAGACCCTGGCATCTCGAATCCGTTGGGATTAATGATGCACCCCAACCTGTTTGACTGGCATCCGTCATAACGGTAAAACTCGGATCCGGCAACTGCAGCGGAACTCCTTGAGTTAACCACTGAATGTTTGCCCAAGTCTGAATCTCTTGTTTCATTTGATCTGACAAGAGAACGTCTACATCGAGCGAATGAATTTTCACACTCCAATTCTGAGTCAGGAAAATTTGAAGAGGACGTGTGCGTAACCGCCCCATCGGAATGAGATCCGCGGCGGCTCCGCACAGACCTATCAGTTTCATAAATTCTCTCGCCGTGACTTTGTCTGCGTGCAGACAATAGCGAGCGTAACAACTGACTAATTTCGCTCTGGTTAACGGCAGACGAACGAGATTGTTGTGCGTCTCGAAGCTCATTCCCAGATGAGTGAATGACTTGGACGGCACCCGATCCGACTTCTCCTCGTTTACTATAAAACCGAGACGTCGGAGCAATAGAAGAAGATTCTGAACATCGTTCTGAAGCGTTATCTCGTTGCCGTACCTCTGAAGAATGTCGTCCAGGTAGGCCGACGTTACCGCAGACGAATGAGCTCGGAAGTAGATCATTACCGAGTTCATTACCCGAGTGAAAGCCCAGGGTGCTAGATTCAATCCGAAGCACATCGCCCGGAATTGATACACCACTCCAAGGACTGCGAAGCGTAGATACTTTCGGAATGTCGGATGTACCATGACGTGAAAGTACGCATCTTTGAGATCTATGCTCGTTGCATAATCGTTCACCCGAATACTCGCTCTGACCGATCGAATCGTCTCCATATAAAACTTCGGAGCGACGATCAGCTTGTTTATCCAGCTCAAATCTATGACTGGACGGAACGAGCCGTCTGGTTTCGGAACCAGAAACAGATGGCTGTAGAATCCCAGAGATTCCTGGTTTTCTACGACCTCTACCGCGTTCTTCATTAAAAGAGACTGCACCTCTGATAACAGAGCGTCTCTTTTCTGTGGATTTGACGGAAGATGAGTCCACTTTGGACTTCGAGTTAATGGAGGCTTTCGTTTGAAGGATATCTTCAGACCTTCCGAAGTCACTCCTCTCACCCAAGGGTCGTCCGTAATCGACGCCCACTCTTGTGAAAAACTCGACAACCTTCCGCCAACCGGAACGCGATAGAGGTTTAAGCCATCACCTCCTGGACCTGCGAGGCCTGCGGTAGGAGAAACCACGTCTTCCACGACCCGCACCTCGCCTCGTCGACCTCGGGGCGTCCGACCGATTGTCCCGGCCTGAAGGACGTCCCGAACGAGAGTCGCTATCCTGACGGTCTCTCGAATAAGACCAAGAGGACGCACCGGAACCTCTATAGGAACCTCTCTTGGGCGCATTAGACCCAGAAGTGCCTGTCTTATTCGTGTCTGCTGTATCCGACTTCTTAGGAGCCGATCTGAACAACAGAGAATCATTAGCTTTCTTTTTAATTTTATCATAAATAGCGGAAAGCTTGCCGTCAAAGAGAAGTTCTCCTGAGACCGAAGCGACTCTAAGAGAGTTCTTCACCTTAGAATCCACTAGTGTGGATGTAGCTAGGGCTGCGTCACGTCTAACCAACTCCAGATTTGCCACTGAAAGGGCAGAGTTACACGTGGAATAAGCTACTGCCCTTGAAAGAAGTCTTAAAGAGGATTGTATATCCTGAAACTCTTCCCCTTGAAGGCGCAGTGATAACGCCTTAGTAAGGTGATCTGCGTAAGATAAGGCATCTAAATTGGCTCTGTTAGACGCAATAGCTGTTTCCAACACCGCGGTTGGAATAGAAGCTGACGACGGTAATGATAGCTCTAAGTCTTCCGCCTCGTCGTCCATACGCAGAGGAACTCTCGGTATACCCTGTCCTGCCGTATCGAATTTATTCCTTGCATTAATGAAAGGCAGGTTGAGAGTATTAGCGGACAAGAAACCTGCTTTCCCCGTCCTGGAAGCAAATTTAAATATAGCGTCGTTCAATAATTCAAATGTTCTAGCAACATTATTGGACTGCGACGGAAACTCGGGAGCGATGTCCCTGAACCGCTCAAAAAATTCAGAGTCCAATGACGCTATAATTCTTTTGTCCGGAAGCGCAGCAGTCTGGCCCGACGGAACAACTTGAGGGAGAAAGTGCCGGATGAAGTCCACGGCAGCTTTATGTTGTTCCGAAAGGGATAACTCCAAGTCATCCATATCCCTTTCACCATCCGGTCGGACCTCATGATGTTCCCGGTCGTCCGCCCCCGATGCTTCGGCGGAGCGTACCGACCCAGCGCCGTCGGATAATTCTCGATCCGACACCGTTTCTGTCGGCTGCTGGGATGCTGCGATAAGCTGTGCTATCTGCACAAGAATGTCCGGCGTCGAGACCTGCGGAGGCGCAGTCTTTCGCTGCTTCGCCGAGGGCAGCTCCGCATCAGATGGCTCCCGCATACTTTTCCTATGCGAACGTCCAGAGTCCATCGGTCTCGAATCCCTGGCTGCCGGATGGTGTGACCTGGTCGCCGAAGAATCCTTCATCGGCGAAGCTGGTAATATATCGGCGGTCACGCAGCCAAGGTGCGGTCGTGTGCGCTGACGAGAAGAGGAAGCCTTAACAGTCTCTGCAGACTGCTTATACAACGGAGCGTCCCGAGCGACGGACGTATGCTCCGCTAAAGACACATTTTGTACCACAACATCTGGTCCCAGATGTTGTTGTACGAGAGAGGGACCTCTCTCGCTCGCGGCCCGGCTGGACCTGGACGAGCTAGGAACCGGACTAAAAGGCTTCCTCCGTTCTCGCTTACTATCTGCCGTCACTGGGTGTGCATCTATTATGTTTATAGTGCTCGCATCACCCAAAATTTCCTCTTGGACCGCATCGGACGAACCCGGCTGCCGAACCATTCGGTGAATGGACGCTACACCGGGCGAGCTAGCGGACGACATTTGTCTAATCTCCATGAGCACTTTTGCCGCTAGCTCTGAATTCATTTGTGACGACGGACGCACACTTGAAGAAGATAACATGGAAACATCACCCTGTTCTGGTTCCTCTGAAATAGAAACTGAGAGAGTAGAGTGACCTTGCGGAGAAAGAGCCGGCATCGCTCTTTCTCCAGAAACAACATATCGTGACACACGTTTCCAATGTTTCTCATCCCAATGTTCACATATAGGACAGGGATTAATGCGAGAACACTGACTACAATTAATACAATGATCATGAAAGTCAGAGGAAGATTTCTTCCTATTACAATTTGAACAATGTCCCTTCACTGTGAAAGAACAACAATAAGTCCTAGTTACTCGCAAAAACCCCTGACACAAAGATACACAATAACATGATCCATTAATAAATGAAAAAACAATTGCAAAACAAAATAATTTTGAAAAAATATTTTTTCAGCGAAGCCCAAGTTGCTGAAAAGTAACGTTGAGCCCCGATGGATCCGATGGCAAAGTGTGGTCAAAAATTTTAAATTTATATAAAATAATTAATGAGACACTTTCGGATAATATAAATGTATCTTATAATGAGATAAACTACAGCAAAGGCAAACAGCCCCCCTCAAAAAAGGCTGTTGCCAATGAAAACAAACAGTGTAAAAACACCAGAAAACATGACTCCAGGCACTGAAAAAACTGGCCCGGAATCAGTCATCAATTACACTCTATCTGATGCAAAACAGAGACTCCCAGGGGAGAATCTGCAGAACATCAGATGGAAGATGCAGAACACAAACGTTATACACCCATGGGTGAAAACGTAACTATGGGGAAAATAACAGAAAACATTCTGTAACCAAGCAACTCTCCCAGGAAATTTTAGAAATGAAATTTCTCAAAAATATGCCAAAAGCATGGGAGAATTGCAAGGGGGGACTTTAGAAGGCTAGGGGAGAGGAAACACTGAATAAGCAGTGCAACAATTAGCAAGAATGACAACAAGAGGCCCATGCCTCGAAAATAGGCAACTTAACATAATTTCATCAAAAAATTTTAAGTACAGCCCTGATTATTTTTTGTCACTTCTTTTTCCTCTCCTCCTTCTATCCTCCTTAGAATCACATTTTCTCCAAAAATTACGTGTCTGGCATCCTTTAAACTGAGATTTACAAGCACAAAGATCAGTGAGATGTTGACTGATGAAGGGCCAAACAGAGAATGATAATTGGCGCCAATTTCGGGACGACTGCGTCACTGCGCATGCACAGTAGAGGCGTAGTATGGAGGTCCTTTAGGACATGATTTCTTTTTGTTTTGGATGCAAATTTTGGGGATTGGGAGGCAAAATTTGTGTTTGGCCCTGGTTTTGTTAGAGTTAGCACCAGCAACTAAGTCTGGGTCATTGGTACAGTATAAAAATATGGGATTTCCCATAGGCTTTCCATGGTAACTATGAGCTGCAATTGTGGCCATGTGTTTGCAACATTACATCAAAATTACATGAGGATCATTGGTAGGTGTCCCAGTCTTCAATCACGTGAAGTTTCAAAACATTTGAATCCATCAAACAGAATCATAAAATGTCTCTGGCGGCCATATTTTCCAGCCAATGGGAACAAAAAGAGGATCGTTTGTAGAGGGCCTCCTATAGACCATTCTTGCCAAGTTTTGGTTCACGTCAGCTCAATAGTTCCAGAGAGAAGATGAAAATGTGATTTCCTATAGGTTTTTTCTATAGTAACTATAAACTGCAATTGTGGCCATGTTTGCAAAACGATCAACATTAAAATGAGGAATGTTGGTGGAGGGTGTCCCAGTTATCAACCATGCAAAATTTCAAAACATTTGGCCCTGTGGTTTCAGAGGAGAAGAGTTTTCAAAATTGACCAAACAGAATCAAAGAATGCCCCTGGCAGCCACGTTTTTTCACCCAACAGGAATAAAATGAGTAACGGTTGTAGAGAACCTCTCACAGACAATGCCTGCCAAGTCTGGCTCACAGTGGCTCAGTACTTTCAGTGAAGATGATGAAAATGTGATTTCCTATAGGGTTTCTATAGTAACTATAAGCCACAATTGCAACCATAATTGCAACCCGATGAAGATTAAAATAAGGATCATTGGTAGAGAAGTTTTTTCAAACCATTTGGCCTTGTAGTTTCAAAGAAGATTTTCTTGAAAATGCACACTTTTATGAATTCTGTTTCAACAAAAACAAGACCAATACCGGGTCTGGACCTGCGTCGCTGCATGCAATTGATTACAGAGATGAACAGACTTCAAAGTATCGGCAAACAGGAAGTGGCTGCATGGCAGATCTGAAAATTATAAAATCATTCCCTTTCATAGAAGCCAAGAAAACTTTGATGGAAGAAGTGTTTCGGATGGACTGACGGACAGACTGACGGATGGACTGATGGACGGACTGATGGACGGAGTCGAGCGGTTACTAGACCTGCTCTGCCGCTGGTGACGCAGGTAAAAATCAGTAAAAAAGGGTTAAAATATTTTGAAAATTACTATTTTTTCAGACAGTATTCTCTTTCAAAATAGCTTTTGGATAGGTAAAGTGTTACAGGAATCTTAAAAGATATACAATAATTACTGTCATCTGAGCTGACATGATTGTAAGATAATAAACAAAACTTCCCTAGATTTTCTAAACAATCTGTCAACATGTATCAAACATAATTAGATTACAGCTGAAGATATCACCTACAGTTGCACTTGTTTTACTGTACAAGTCAAAATAAGTTGTGTAGGATAATCCTATAAACTATGTATCTTTTCTCTTCCTACACTGATAAGACCAGAAGCTAACATCATTTTCTAGAAAGCTCTCACTGATAGCTTTTCCAGAAAATGTCTGATTCTGATCTTGTCAGGGCAGAAGCTGCAGTCTACTTAGTTTATTGCAGTTATGCTACAGCTTATTTTGACTTGTACTGTATACACAATATTTTGGGGTTTTTTTCCCCCAGTTCTCAGTGGAGAAAAAACTGGAACCAACCCTTACCAGATTCTCAAAAAACAAGTATTTTGCTGACAGTACTGATCTTCGTGCAGACAGGAGAGGCATTGGGTTAAGCATTAGAATATAGCCTCTGGTGGCCACATATTTCCATCCTCTCAGACCATTCCTGTGAAGTTTGGCTCACGTCGGCTCAGTAGTTCCACAGAAGAAGATGAAAATGTGATTTCCCATAGGGTTTCTATAGTAACTATAAGCTGCAATTGTGGCCATGTTTACAACCTGATCAACATTAAATGAGGATCGTTGGTAGAGAGGGTCCCAGTCATCACTCATGTGAAGTATCAAAACATTTGGCCTTGCAGTTTCGGAAGAGAAGATTTTTGAAAATCCACCTATCAGAATCAAAGAATGCCTCTGGCAGCCATGTTTTTCAACCCACGGGAACAAAATGAAGATCGCTAGTAGAGGACCTCCCATAGACCATCCCTGCCAGGTTTGGTTCACGTCGGCTCAGTAGTTCCGGAGAAGAAGAAAATGTGATTTCCCATAGGGTTTCTATAGTAACTATAAGCCGCAATTGTGGCCATGTTTGCAACCCGATCAACATTAAATGAGGATCGTTGGTAGAGAGGGTCCCAGTCATCATTTATGTGAAGTATCAAAACATTTGGTCTGGCAGTTTCAGAGAAGATTTTTGAAAATCCACCAATCAGAATCAAAGAATGCCTCTGGCGGCCATGTTTTTCAACCCACGGGAACAAAATGAGCATCGTTTGTAGAGGACCTCCCATAGACTATCCCTGCCAGGTTTGTTTTCACATCACCTCGGTTTTTCCAGAGAAGAAGAGGAAAATGTGATTTCCCATAGGGCTTCTATAGTAACTATAAGCTGCAATTGTGGCTATGTTTACAACCCGATCAACATTAAATGAGGATCGTTGGTAGAGGGGGTCCCAGTCATCATTTATATGAAGTTTCAAAACATTTGGCCTGGCAGTTTCAGAGGAGACGATTTTTGAAAATCCACCAACCAGAATCAAAGAATGCCTCTGGAAGCCGTGTTTTTTATCCTACGGGAACAAAATGAGGATCGTTTGTAGAGGACCTCCCATAGACCATTCCTACCAAGTTTGGTTCACACCGGCTCAGTGGTTACAGAGAAGATGAAAATGTGAAAAGTTACGGACGCCAGACGACGACGGATGCCAAGTGATGAGAAAAGCTCACATGACCTTTTAGGCCAGGTGAGTTAACAAAGTCATAGCTTGAAAACTGTGAGAGGAGTCAGCTGGACAATGTACCCTAGATGCGGATGTATGGACAGATGGACAGACACACAGACTGATGGATGGACAGTGGTAAAACAATATGTGCCCAACTATTTGTTGCGGGGGTATAAAAATTTATTTAAAGTTTTAAAGCAAAGGTAAAGATTGGAAATCATTAAGCACACCTCTGGTATATGTACAAACATCCTGTGAAATAAAAAAAAAACCAAGCTTAAAAAGTGTGAGAGGAGTTAGCCAGACAATGCAGAGGGGTAAAGCAATATGCCCCCAACTATTTATTGCAGGGCATAAAAATTTATTTAAAGTTTTAAAGTGAAGGTAAAGACTGGAAATCATTCAAACAGTTTTAACAGTAAAAATAATAAATAAACAACCTTATATAAATATATCCAAATGAACACAGTCCACGTGTCAGTAGACAGAATACCACACAATTCTTCTCTTATCGGATTCATAACAAAGACTCTAAAATTCAGAATAGTTTAGCTGGCTTTAAGTTGCCAAGAAAACTGCTAAAGTAAACCAATTTGTATAAAACAACTCGGAAATCTCATAACAAAAGATAGAACTTTCTAGCAGTACTAGATAGTGTACATAACAATGAGTCATTCAAAAACATTATATCACACACGGATGGGAAAAGACTAAAGCATAATACAAGAAGTGACGAAAACATAACACACACAATACAAAGCAGCGTGTGTGCTCTGGTACATAATACTATGTAATAATAATAATATTATTATGACAGCCAGATAGATTAACCAATGGACGGCCATAACTAGTAACAGGGGACTGAAGAATACATAGACAATAATCGTCAGTAGCAACCCCATATTAACTTAATATACTGACACTGGTGGCATATTGTCACTGTCTGCCATTTTGTTTTTATCACCAAAATTGCAATCTAAATTTGGCTAAGTGACACTTTAGAAAGTTTGTATTCAGTTTAAAGCATCGGAAAGATGGCAAAATTGTAAATGATACCAAAATGTCAGAGGTAATAAACAGTTTTCTTGGCGATCAATGAGATATTGGATTACTCCCCTTGCACTCAATCACTAATCGTCTGCTTTTGTAAACAAATCAAACCTCAGGGCTCTTCAAAGGAAAATTTAACAAAAACATGAAATGGTTTGCAAACACTTTGTAGGCTGGCATAATAAATACATTATGGGACGTTTTGTTGGTGATTACAGTGTGACATGAGGCTCAGCAAAAATTAAAGTGGCTAAAGCTTAGCCTAATATTGTTCTCACTTTGCCTCATGTGACACCATATCTGCCAACTAAACATCCGTAACTTATAATATACTGACAACAGGAGACATAGTCTAACTGTCTTGCATAACAGAAATTATATTCTGAGCATTCTCGATATCAAAATACAGCATACAACATATAGCAGCTTTCAAGATGTTACAAAAAAAAGAAGACCAGAATACATCTTCCCGATTCAACTATAAATTATGGGAAGACAACATATTTACAAAGCAAATAACCAGTTTAGACAAATTTGTGTAAGTTATGTCAACACTTATGCAAGCAAGGCCTGCATAAAGCAAGAAAGTAAGAAATTTGATTTGGCTTTCAACATGGGATCTCTGAAATAAGAATAAAAGCAGATATTCTGATGCTTTAAGGTGAACTTAACTGAGCTTTACTCAAGTATACTGAAAAACATGAGCACTTACAAACTAAGCACATATCTGAAATATTATTAAACACTTGACAATACACAACATTTTAGAAAATGGAGAAACTATGAGAGAATGATGTTCAATGTACATCAATATACTTGTTTAAGCATTACTCAGTGCTGACATGGATTTCTCATCTAAATGTACTTACGTAATTTCAGAATCAGTAAAATGGAATTTCCCTGTGAGAATTTCTTTATCTAAACTCACATCACTGTATTTTTTGACAACTGAATCTAAAAATTTTTCTGGAAGTAGAAAGAAAATGATAAATTTAAAGTAATTTGTATATTTTTAATACTTACCAATGGCCCAGACTTAGCTGGTGCAACCTCAATATTATTAAGGGCCAAATACAAATTTGGAACCCCCCCCCCCAATCCCCCAAATTTGCACACAATACCGAAAATTAAAAGTCCTATCTGGTCCTCCATACTTTTAGTACTTGCGCATGCACAGTACCCAGGAAGAGACTGGAATTGGCGCCAACATCATTCTTCTAGTTGTGCCTACTGAAGTGATAACTCAGTGGGGAGGAATGAGTTCCCACTCATTGGAGGGCCATCCCCTTCTGGGCCATTGGTAAGAATTAAAAATATACAAATTACTTTAAATTTATCATATTTTAATACTAAAACCAATGGCCCAGACCTAGCTGAATCGTAAAAAGGTGGAGGGCCTAGGACATAAAAGAATTAGCAGACCAGGAAATTGGCAATATGTGGTATGGACGGATTGTATATTTCTATCGACTGATCCCTACACCAACGGAAGAAAACCCTCCACTTCGCTGCATAATTCAACGAAGAGGAGGCCCTCCTACAGTTAGATATTTTGTCCACTGCTCGTCCTGTAAAATGTTTTCTGTGCAAGAAGGACCGCACAATGGAAATACGTGAAGGTTGAGATCTTCCGGGTTGTGATGCAGTTCGAGTGGAAGGAAGCTTCCGGGGAATGTCCCATAACAGATACCTGAGAAGATTGATCCAAGGTTTCTGTGATGACAGAGGTGCTACTAGCAGAATTTTGCAACGAGACTGTTTGATCTTTAACAGATCCACAGCCACTCTGCACAGCCCCATCAGTCGCATGAACTCCCTCGCTGTTATTGCGTCTGAGTTTAGACAAAAGCGAGCATAACAACTGACTAATTTTGCTCTGGGTGATGACAGACGAACCAGATTGTTGTGAGTCTTGATGCTTTATGCCCAAGTGAGTGAACGACTTGGACGGAGCTAGATCCAACTTTTTCTCGTTTACTATGAAATCGAGACGTCGGAGCAATTGTAGAGACACTGAACATCGTTCTGAAGAATAATTCTGTTGCCGTATCTCTGAAGAATGTCGTCCAAGAAAGCTGACGTTACCGCAGATGAATGAGCTCGGAAGTATGATATTACTGAGTTCATTATTGGAGTGAAAGCCCAAGGAGCCAGGTTCAGACCAAAGCACATTGCTCTGAACTGATAAACCTTTCCTTGCAGGGCGAACTGCAGGTACTTTCTGAATGCCGGATGTACCATGACATGAAAGTAAGCATCCTTTAGTTCTATGCTTGCCGCATAGCCGTTCACTTGAATGCTCGCTCTTACTGACCGAATGGTTTCCATATAGAACTTTGGAGCCAGGATTAACTTGTTTCTTTAACTCAAGTCTATTACCGGTCGGAACGAGCAGTCTGGCTTCGGTATGAGAAACAGGTAACTGTAAAAGCCTTGAGAATTTTGATTCTTGACGACCTCTGCTAGGAGAGACAATCTTCTGAAAGGATCCGCCGGAAGATTTGTCCAATGTGGATATCTTGTTAGTTGGGGTTTCGCTTGGAATGATAGCCGTAGGCCTTCTGAGATTAAAATTCTCACCCTCTGATCTTCCGCCAACTGGCAAGCAATAAAGGTCTTGACTATCACCTGTAGGACTTGCAAGGCTTATGGAAGGAAAAACTACATCCTCCCCACGAAGATCCTCATGCCGTCACCTTAGGGGCATCTGACCGATAATCCTGATCAGACTACGCTCCTTTCCAGAGTCGATGCAGTGACAACCTTGGGCTGCACGGTATTCGGATTTGAGTACCGGTGATGGTATTGAAAACAATACTGCGGTATACCATGAAACAGTTAAGATTGAAAGCAAAATCAAACTGAAATGCCTTACTTTTCTGTAAGCCCTTGATTAAATGCGATGAACACAGTCCCACCATACCAGATGAAAAACATCTCATGAAATTCTGTACATTCAGAGTGTTGAGTTTACTTTGGATGTAAAAGAATTTCGATGTTAACTGATGCAGTGTTGGTATCAAAAGCCTGGCTCAATAATTAAAGGTTTATCGAGACAAGGGAGGTCGACCATGTTTTTACAGGAGTTAAACTGACAAAGACTAATTTACTTGTATCCGAGTTTCTATTGGATGAAAGCGAGTAAGCCGACTAATAACTTTATGGCTTATTTTCGTAACAATAGGTTCAATAACTTTACAGACATGGATTAGTCTTTCATTAAATCCATTCAAACCACTCAATTACTCAGGGCAGAAAGTAATACTTCTATTTATAACTCCAAAAATATATTTTTTATTGATGATATCACTTGCATTTAATATGTGTTTTCCCTATTTTCGTGCATTATATATATTTTTATTTCAAGAAAATGCGAATTTCGAATAATACCAGGCCCAAAAATTTATACCTTTACTCACGGTATACTGGTATTAATTTTTGATGGACGGTTTTTAACTGGTGACAATTTCAATACCAGTACCAACCGGTATACCGGAATACCATGCAGCCTTATGACAACCTAATTACATGAGGGTTTCTTGAACCCTCGCAAGGAGTTCCCTTTTGATGATTTTGATGGGGAGCGTGGTGGCTCAGTAGGTAGAGGTGCAGGCTGCAAGCCGAGAGGTCCTCAGTTCGAATCCCACCTGCGGCAACCGCGTTGTGTCCTTGGGCAAGACACTTCATCCCCATTGCCCGCGTGGGGGCATGATGACGCCGTGTACTAAGGCGTACTGCATGTCGATGGTACGCATGTCTTCAACCAATCTAACCCTACCTGTGCTGCATTGCGGAGTTACGATGTTGGGGAGCTAGCAGCTGCTTGTCGTTGCTCGGTGGTTCTCTCCAGGTACTCCGGCGACCACCCGTAAAACTGTCACGGTCATGATTAGCCATTATGCATAAATATGTGACCTTAAACATCAATAAATAAATAAATAAATAAATAAATAAATAAATAAATAAATAAATAAATATTGATGATTTTGATTTGACCCCCAGTCTGAAAAAGCGTGTTGTTGAGACGTGACTTCAAAAGCAGAGCACTGGAAGCTTTCTTAGTAGCCTTTTCATAGACTAACGAAAGCTTGTCATCAAACAGAGTATGTCCGGAGACCGGAGCGACCCGGAGAGAGCTTTTCACCTTGTCATCTATAAGAGATGACGACGCAAGGGCAACATCATGTCTGATTAACTCCAGATTTGCAACTGTCAGGGCAGAGTTGTACATGGCATACATGACTGCCCTGGAAAGAACTCTAAGCGAGGTACACACATCCATTCAATTCCTTCCCATTGAGACGTTGCGCCATAGCTCTGGTAAGGTGATCTGCATAGGACATCATGTCCAAATTCGCTCTATTCGATGAAATAGCAGATTCCATCACATCCAAGCAAATATTGAATGAAGCAGGTAGGGATATATCTAAATCCCTGGCCTGCTCATCTAAATGCAGAGGAGCTCTCTGAACATCTTCTCCAACCGTTTTAAATGAATGTGGTTCAAGGAACGGTATATTTATGGAAGATGTTGTTAAGAAACCGGCTTTCTTCCTCACACTAGAGAGGTTAAATATGGCATTGTCGACATGGGCAAAGGCCTGCGACACCTGTCTAGACTGTACCGGAAAAGAAAGAACTTCTTCCTTCCTCTGTATAAAGTCTACGTCTAAAGATGCCAGCGGTTTCTCTCTTGCTGTCACAGCTTGCTGATTCAGTGGAACAAATTCAGGATAGTATTGATGGATAAATTCCATCGCTACCATATGTTGTTTCGAAAGGGAAGGGTAATCCTCTTTGTTATCCCTTTCACCATCCGACTGAATCAGCTGTGAATCTCGGTCCTTCGCATCAGCGTGAACAGATGACTGGACTGACCCAGCACCATCCGACAGCTCACTTCCGGAGTCTGCGGGAGGCTGCTCATGCACTTGATGGGATGCTGCAATCAGCTGCGCAATCTACGACAGCAAGTCGGTCACCGAGGCTTGAGGAGCAGCAGTTTTCTGTTTTTTAGCCACTTGATGCACCTGGGACGGCATTCCGGAGATGGATCTCTTCTCCGAATGTCCCTGATGATCGAAGCCTCAGTTCCTTTGTCCCTTGTCATCAAATGATGATGATCGAAGCCTCGGTTCCCTAGCTATCGGATGGTCGGACTTCACGTGCGAAGAGTGGCTTCTTCTTCGCGCAGCTGGCTGGATATCCGAAGTCGGGTAGCTAGGATGCGGTCAGATGTGCTTATGAATCGTAGCAGAGGAAGCCTTGACTGTAGCCAAGGCTGGCTGCAGTCTAGACGGAGCATCCCGAGCGGAAGGTGTGGACATATGCTCCGGCCCATGCAAGTTTCTCATAACCTCTGGCCCCAGATGTTGTTGGGTTAGAGAGGGACCCCTCATGCTTGCGGCCTTGTCAGACCTCGCTTAGCCTCCCAACAAGAAACTTGCTGACTTCCTCCCTATTTCCGTCGTCGCTGGGTGAGCTTTTGTTTTTAAGGTGCTCGCTCTACCCAAATCTACACTTCCTTCGACTGCAACGGATATACCCGGTGTTACGGCTCCCACGGATGGAGTAACCGCTTCACCGGTCTCGCTAGCTGCTTGCTTGCAAGGGATTAAGAACACTAACTGGAGGCCTTATCCTTTGCTTAATATTCATGAGCACCTTTGCAGCTAGCTCTGTTTGCTCATCAGAGCGCGACGACGGTAGCACACTTTTGATGGGTGTCATAATACCATCACCATGTTCTTGTTCCTCTGAAAAAGAAACTGAAAAACTTAAAAAATTTATAGTAATTTATATATTTTTTATACTTACCAATGATCCAGACTTAGCTGGTGCTAACTCTAAAATATTTAGGGCCAATGGTAAATTTTACCCCCCAATCCCCAAAATTTGCATCTAAAACCGAAAATTACATGTCCTATATGGTCCTCCATACTTTTACTCCACTGCGCATGCGCAGTGTCAAGGAGGTCTCGAAACTGCCGCCAAAAGTCATTCTTACAACCAGTGCCTGGTAAGCGTTATGTACGCAGTGGGGAGGCAAGAGTTCCCAACTCCTGGGAGGGCCATCCCCGTCTGGGTCATTGGTAAGTATAAAAAATATATAAATTACTATAAATTTTCTAAGATTTTTATACTGTACCAATGACCCAAACTTAGCTGAATAGTAAAAAGGTTGGAGGGCCTAGGACATAAGGAAAATCCAATAAGACTCAATTACCTATAACAAACCTATCCACTCAATGAGAAAAGGAGAGATAGGCTAAATGTATCTTTCTTATTTGTATCAAAAAAGAAAGACACAACACCAATCTGTAATTGAGCACAATAACATCTAGTATAACCCTTTATACTAATATTTTTTAAAGGAAAGCCAATAAATACGGGAGTCTAGCGAAATGAGACTCTATATACTCATTTAAAAGTGTTAGAAGAATGTATATTAACGCCCAATTAATCACGTGATATATACAGATACTTCACACCAATCAACACTTAAAAAAAATTACACAGATGAGTAAACATAAGCTTTACCCTTAAAATCATCTCAGAACCGACTCGGAATAACTAACTCCAAGGGAGGTATTTCCTTGCTTTACACTATAAAGCAGGTGACCCAAGGGAACACCCCCCCCCCCCCCCCTTCCCTTCCCTGGATCAAATACTCCAGAGCAAAGAGGGTAGCAGGACAAAGTCACTGCCGGAACCGAAAGCCTACACACATATAGCTGCCACTGTTTAGTAGACGACATTCTGAGTAACAGATCTGCAGAAAGGACTCAATATTCTCAGATACAAAATCGTGAAACTGGAGGGCTAAGACCAATATGTAGCCCTCATTAGATCTGTAATATCAACATTATTAGCTTAAACCTATGATGTAGAAGAACTCTTACTTCATGAGCTTAAAACCAATGCACAGACTGCTGAATGAAGATATAATCAGTAGCAGAACTGATATTAGATTGAATCCCTCTGACCATAGAAAGGACTGCAATGTGGAGGAAGCATCCACGGCATGTCCCACAACAGACGCCTGAGTAAATTAATCCTCAGTCTTTGTGGATATAGAGAAGCTACCAACAGAATTTGCATTGAAATAATTACATTGAGCAATATCTGCTAAATCAACAGCATTGGAAGATACGTATATCTTATTATTCCGTTACACAAGATCGATAGAGCGTTTACTGCAAACGCTCGAAAATCCAAACATTGTGACATCAACATCTGCAAATGATTGTTGAGATGCGTTGCGAAAAAGTCTTTCATTGGCCGCTCTCCTTGGTAGCAATCTGATTGAATACTGGTTTGTTGAAAGTCCATTCTGGTGGCAACAAACAGCCCCTCCGTGAAGGGAGTCCGCTAATACATTCAGACGACCCGGAATATGACGGACGAATAGAAGAACTTGATGTTCTAGTACCAACCGAAAGATTCCTTCGTTTAACATGAATAACAGGATGGAATGAGAGCCTCCATAATTCCGAAAATACGCTAATACAGTCGAGTTGTCGGACAGAATTAGCATATGAGCATTCTGAATAACGTTCATCAATAACGTAGCGCAAGCCAAAATGACATCATTCTTGATGTTTGTGTGCTACGGAACTACGGAAACAAAAGACCCTGGCACTTCAAATCCGTTGGGTTTAATGAAACTACCCAAAGTGTTTGACTGACATCCGTCAAAACTGTGAAACTCGGATCCGGCAATTGCAGTGGAACTACTTGAGTTAAGCACTGAAAACTTGCCCAAGTCTGAATCTCTTATTCACTTGATTTGACAAGAAGATGTCCGTATCGAGCGAAATAATCTTCACCCTCCAATTCTGAATTAAAAGAAATTTGGAGAGGACAAATGCGTAACTGCTCCATTGGAATAAAATCACGGCAGTTCCGCACAACGTATCAGTCACATGAAATCTCTCGCTGAGACCTTGTCTGAGCGAAGACAATAGTGAGTATAACAACTGATAATTTCGCTCAGGTTAACGGCAGACGAACGAGAATGTTATGCGTCTCGAAGCTCATCCCCCGGTGGGTAAATGACTTGGACGAAACCAGATCCGACTTCTCCTCGTTTACGTATGAAACCGAGATGTCAGATCAATAGAAGCAGAATCTGCACATCGTTCTGCGCTCTGGTTAACGGCAGACAAACAAGAATGTTATGTGTCTCGAAGCTCATCCCTCGGTGGGTAAATGACTTGGACAAAACCAGATCCGACTTCTCCCCATTTACTTATGAAACCGAGCCGTCGGATCAATAGAAGCAGAATCTGCACATCGTTCTGAAGCGTTAAATCGTTGCCACACCTCTGAAGAATATCGTCCAGGTAGGCCGATGTTACCGCAGACGAATGAGCTCGGAAATGAGTCATTACCGAGTTCGTTATTCGAGTGAAAGCCCAGGAACTAGATTCAGACCGAAGCACATTGGTCGGTGCTGAAACACAATTCCTATGATAAAGAAGCAAAGATACTTTCTGAACGCCTGATGAACCATGACATGAAAGTATGCAACTAGAAATCTATGCATGTAGCATAGTCGTACACCCGAATACTCGCTCTGACCGATTAGATGGACTCCATATAGAAACTTGGAGTCATGATCAGCTTGTTATCCAGCTCAGAATATGAGTGGACGGAACGAGCCATCTGGTTTGGAACCAGAAAAGGATGGTTGTAGAAGCCTGGAAATTCCTAGATTTCTACGATCTTTATCGCGATCATTCCAGAAGAGACTGGACTTCAAAATATTCAATGAAATGACGAAAGGCAGATGTAGAGCATATTGCCGATAAGAAACCTGACCTGCCCATTTAGGTAGCAAGTTATATAAATATAGCGTCATTCAACAGATCAAATGTCCGTGAAACATATGTGTACTATGTCGGAACTGAGGGATGATGTCCCTAAACCGATTAAGAATTCTATATCCAGTGGCGCCATCCATTTCTTATCCGGCAACGAAGCATTCTGGTCCGGAGGAAAAACGTCCGATGATACACTCTACGACAATTATGTTGTTCTGAAAAGGGAAAATACAACTCATCCGTATCCCTTTTACCATCCTGTCGGACAACTTGAAATTCTTGGTCGTCCGTGCCTGAACCCGCAGCGGAACATACCAACCCAGCTTCGTCGGATAATTCCTGATCTGACAGAGTTACTGTCAGTTGCTGGGACGCTGCAATAATTTGTGCTATCTGCGATAGCATATCCGCAACTCATCCGTATCCCTTTCACCATCCTGTCGGACAACTTGAAATTCTTGGTCGTCCGTGCCTGAACCCGCAGCGGAACATACCAACCCAGCTTCGTCGGATAATTCCTGATCTGACAGAGTTACTGTCAGTTGCTGGGACGCTGCGATAATTTGTGCTATCTGCGATAGCATATCCGCAACTCATCCGTATCCCTTTCACCATCCTGTCGGACTACTTGAAATTCTTGGTCGTCCGTGCCTGAACCTGCAGCGGAACGTACCAACCCAGCTTCGTCGGATAATTCCTGATCTGACAGAGTTACTGTCAGTTGCTGGGACGCTGCGATAATTTGTGCTATCTGCGATAGCATATCCGCAACAGAGGCCTGTGGAGCTGCAGTCTTATAGATTTAGCCGCTGGAAGCTCCTTGGACGTTCACTCCTGCATACCTCTAATATGCAAACGTCCGAAGAATGAAGGCCTCGTATCCTTGGCTACCGAATGGCATGACCTGGTCGCCGTAGAATCCCTGATCGGCGATGTTGGGTGGATATCACAGGTCATATAGCCAAGGTGTGGTCGCGTGTGCTGCCGTGAGGATGAGGAAGCTGAAAGAGCAGTCTCTCTGGACTGTCTATGTAACGGAGCATCCCGAGCGGTAGACATATACTCCGACTGAGGAACGTTTTGTACCACAACAACTGAGCCCAGATGTTGTAATACGAGAGAGGGACCTCTCTCGCTCGCAGCCCGGATGGACCTGGACGAGCTAGGAACCGGACTAATAGGCTTCCTCCGTACCATCCTCGAATCCCTCGTCATTGGGTGTGCACATTATATTTATAGTGCTCGCAACACCCAAATCTCCTTCCTGGACTGCAACGGACAAACCCGGGCGCTGAGCCATTCGGTGAATAGTCATGACACCGGGCGAGCTAGCGGACGCCAACGCCATCGATAGCACTTGGGAACTCCAGGCAATTGACGTATCTACATGCGCACTTTTGCCGCTAACCCTTCATTTGACTGTGACAACGGAAGCACACTTTACGAAGACATCGTGGTAACATCACCTTGTTTATGTTACTCAATGAGACCTGTGGAGCCGTGGTCCTACGTGAATTATCCACTGGAAGCTCCCGGGACGTTCATTCCTGCATTTATATAATATGCGAACGTCCCCACTGGAAAGGTCTCGTATCCTTGGCTAGCAGATGGAGTGACCTGGTCGACGTGTATTCCTTGGTCGGTGAAGAAGAGCACCAGGGACATTCAATCCTGCATTTATATAATATGCGAACGTCTCCTGGAAATCTGTGGTCACATAGCCAAGGTGTGGTCGTATGTGATGACGATGATGAGGAAGCCAATATAACAGCCACGTCGGACTGTCATGCGACGGAGCTTCCTGAACAGGAGGAGTGGACGTAAGCTCCGGCTAAACGAACAACATACAACAACATCGCAGCACAGATGTTGATGCAAGAGAGGAGGGGCCTCTCTCGCTCGCAGTCCGGGGGACCTGGACGAGCTAGCTATCGGACTGACAGGCTTCCTCCGTACTATCCTCGGATTCGTCATTGCTGGGTGTGCACATCTGAAGTTTTATAGTGCTCGCATCACCCAATCTGCTTCCCTGGACCGCAACGGACTAACCCGGGTGCTGTACCATTCTTATTTCCTGGTGAATGGACGCGACACCGGGCGGACTAGTGGGCGACAATGCCTTCGATAGAACTAGCTAACTCCCAGCAATTGTTGTAATACCTTGGGCACTTCCCGCTAGCCCTAATATTGCAACGACGGAGACACAGTTATTGAAGACATCACGGAAACATCACTCTGAGTACTGAAAAAGAAACTGATAATATATAGTGACTGTACAGAGAGAGGACCGTAATGGACCTCTCACCGCAACAAAATACCGTGACACACGTCTCCAATGTTGTCATATCAATCAACACACACAGAGCAAGAATTAATGCGACGACTTTGACTATAAGAAACACAATGAACTCGTGAATTAGAGGAAGATATCCTCGAATTACGATTGAAGAATATTTTTTCAACCAGAAAAAAATATACACCGTCATATTATTTGCACTAACTCTTGAAATGAATATACATAATATATTATAATTCATTATAACATTTCAAAAGAAAATAAATTTAAAAAAAAAAAAAAATTTTGAAAAAATTTTCAGAAGAGCCCAAGTTCCCAATGGGAACCCTGAGCCCAAAAAAGCCTAAGTGTGGACAAAAATTTTAAATCATTTTGAAAAAGTTAATGTAACACTTATGGACAATATTAATGTATCTTGCTATGAACTAAATTAAGCAGAAGACAAGTAATCATTGTCAGAAGTAACAGTTGTCAACATAAGCATAAGTGTCAACAACCTGGAAACATGACTCCAGGCACTAAAACAAACATGGCCCGAAATCAGTTACCAAATTAAACACTATCTGACGCAAAACAGAGGCTTCCAGAGAAGAAACTGTAGAACATCAGATGATAGATGCAGATCAAAATGCCTAAACACCCCTAGGGTGAGGACGTAAACATGGGGAAAAAACAGAAAATAATTCTGTTTCCAAGCCAAAACTCCAAAAATTTTTTAGTAATAAACATTACAAAAAATAAGCCAAAAGCATAGGAGAATAGCTAGGGGGAATAAAGGAAATGGAGAGAGGAAACACTGATTAAACAATGGAAAATTCATAGCAAGAATGACCACAATAAGGTCATGCCACGAAAATAGATAACATGAATAATTTCGTAAAATAATTATAAGTTACAGCCCTGAACATTTGTTTCCACTGTTTTTTCCTCTCCACATTCTATTTCCACCATATATCCATCATTTCTCTCATAATTATGCATCTGGCATCCTTACAACTGAGATTTACAAGCACAAATATCAGTCAGATATAACTGAATTGAGGGCCAAACAAAGAATGACTTTTGGCGGCAGTTTCGAGACCTCCTTGACACTGCGCATGCGCAGTGGAGTAAAAGTATGGAGGACTATATAGGACATGTAATTTTTGGTTTTAGATACAAATTTTGGGGATTGGGGGGTAAAATTTGCATTTGGCCCTAAATATTTTAGAGTTAGCACCAGCTAAGTCTGGGTCATTGGTACAGTATAAAAATCTCGAATTATCTTGTGGTGAGAGCACACTGGCATAGGAATCTCACCACCAACAACATACCGTGACACCCGTTTCCAATGTCTGTCATCCCAATTCACACATGTAGGACAAGAATCTGCAGGAGTTCATCGACTACAGACAAGGCAACAAGCATGTAAATCTGAGGAAGACTTCCTCGCCTTGCATTTAGAGCAGTAAGCTTTCATGATTCAATCAAAATAAGTCGATAGTACTCCTATCCCACAAACTCCACAATAAATATATGATAAAGATACATAAATAATTGCAATAAAAATCAAAATTGAAAAATTAAATTCAAAAATTTTTTGAAAAAATTATTGAAAAGCCTAAGTTCCCAAAGGAAACATGAAGAGCCAAAGGGCATTCCGATAGAGCCTATGTGTGAACAAAATCCAATTTTTTAATCAATGTATCTTACAACAATCCTACAGTAATATAATATCTAAATACTACATATATTTAAAAACGTTGCCAATGTAAACAACATCAAAGAAAAAAACCGGAAACAAGGCATCAGGCACAGAAAAAAAGCCCAAAGTCAGTAACAAATTTTAAAGCTACTAGATGTAAAGCAAGATCTTCAAACGAAGAAAAAACGATACATCGGATAGAAGATGCAAGGCCAAAACGACCTAACACCCCTGGGTGAGGACGTAACCATGGGGATAAACAGAATAAACATTCACACGTTAAACTCCCAAGAAATTTAATAAAAAATTTTGATAAAAAACAGCCAATAAGCTTAGGAATTTAACAGGAGGGCTTCAAGGAGGGATAGGGAAGGAACACTTAACAGTTGATAAATCATTAGCAAGAATAATGACGTCAGGCATATGTCCCGAAATTGGAAAACATGAAATAATTTTTATAATTATTATAAAGTTACAGCCCTGAACGTTTCTAACCACTATTGTTCACTTCCATCATCCATTTCCAGCCTTGTGTCCACCAATTTTACCATTGATTTGAGTCTGGCATCCTCAAAAAAGGAGATTTAAAAGCACAGATATCAGTTCATTGTTGCTGACTTTAGGGCCAAACAAAGAATGATGGTTTGCGCCAATTTCGGTACCTTCCTGGATACTGTGCATGCGCAGATCTCAAAAGTATGGAGGACCACCTAGGACTTAATTTTTTCGGTTTTGCATGCAAATTCGGGGAATAGGTGGGTGGGGGGGGTGGAGGGGGGAGCAAAATTTGTGTTTGGCCCTGGATTAATTGGAGTTAGCACCAGCTAGTCTGGGCCATTGGTTGTCATATAAAAATACTATGTTCCGGCACCCGATCATAAAAATCTAGCCTTGTACCGATTATAGTAGGAATATAATCCTGAAAAGGAGTTGACTACAGGCATTCGGAGGAACGTTCATTAATCACACTGGGTTAATATGGCATTATCAATAGGGCTAAAAGCCTCGGACAACAACACCACTAAGGAGAGAACAAACTCTTTTCTCATGTAATGGTACCTTGTCTGATAGGACAGGGGTCTCAGCCTGGCTGAAGCAGCTAAAGGTCTTCCTATTCGTGAAGACAATTAAATGGCTGATAACTGCAGCTCCAGAAGCTCATTAAAGGGGACTTACAATGTTAGCAGCTACTGATAGGGATAAAACACCACTCATACTTCTAGTTAGGCTACTAAGGTGTCAACAATAAGACTAAAGTCTACAACACTTAAGAAAACAACACCGAGAAGGAAAAAAGCACTCTTTCCTTTAGCTGTTCTATTCCCAAAAGACAGCTGTTTCGGCCTAGCTAATGAAGCTTAGGAGACTTCACCTCCATGAAGACAGATATCTTGGTGTAATTTTTTTTTGTTACTTTAGACAGCTCACTAGACGAAGACTTACAACGTTAGTTGCCCAAGTTAAGAGAAAAAAAACATCGCACTTGATTCTTATAAGGCGTCAACAAAAGGACTAAAAGCCCCAGACGTCTAAGAATACAACACCGAGAAGGAAACAACATACTCTTTCCTTTCAACAGCCCTAATTCCAAAGAGACAGCAGTCCAATGGTGTTCACAATAGCACTCAATGCCTCTGACACCTAGGAAAAGACATACTTATTCCTTCTAATGGCTCTATTCCCAACAAGATAGCTGTCTCAGCCTATCTATGAGCCATCGATCTTCTATTCACAAGGAATAGATCACTGCCTTTCTTATACTATTGCTAAGCCAAGGGAGGCGTTGTTAATCGGACCAAAAGCCTTCAACACCTGAGCCGAAAGATCCGGGAAGGAAAGATCTTCGTCTTTCCTTTGCCCAGTACCTAAAGCTGTTTTCTGCCCAGCAAACACAGACTTTTGTTCAGATGGAACAAGATTCGAAGAGCTTATGAATAAAAATTCATAGTCTTAATGTGGCGTTCCGTGAGGGATGGAGAATAAAGCTCTGTAGCCCTCTCACCATCTGAATGTTCCATCTGATACTCGGTAAACACCATCCGAATGTACAGATGACTGGACCAACCCAGCACAGTCCGACAGCTCAATATCGGAGACTTGACGGCAGAACCTGTGACTACTGGGATGCTGCGATACGCTGCACAATCTGCGGCAGCAGGTCCGTGAACAAGGCTTGCAGAGCAGCGATTATCTGCTTCTTCACCATATGCTGCTAACAGGATGGAGGTCTGTCCCCAGATCTTTCGATGCATGTCCCGTATAAAAATGCCTCGAATGACTAGCTACAGGTTAATCCGACTCCGTACTCCTTAGTGTGCTTTTTCGTGGAAGCAGAGGAAGCCATAGCAACCGAAGTCGGCTGAAGTGTGGAAGGAGCATTGTGACTCGGACTCATTGAAGTTTCTCACAATGGACAAACAGTCGACCCCGACTGCTAACAGGATGGAGAACACTCTCCAACTCGCAATCTGGCCACAGATCTCGCCGAGTATCCCATTGAGAAACTTGTAGGCTAATCCCCTTTGCGTGCGCTTCCATGTAAGAAGAAGAAGCCATGACCGCAACTGACGCCAGCTGCATTGTGAAAGGAACATCCGGATGCATGTTCCGACTCATAATAGTTTCTCGCAATGGACACAGTCGACACCGACTGATGATGGGATGGAGAGGGTTCTCCAACTCGCAATCTGACCCCAGATCTCACCGAGTGTCCCGTAGACAAACTTGAAGGCTTCTTCTCCTTATTGTCATCATCGATGGGTGAGCTTTATATTATATGGTCCTCGCTCTACCCACATTATAATACTCGATCACAACAGACCTACCCGGCGTCTCGGCTCCCTAAAAAGGGACCACCACTGCACCAGTTGAGCTAGCTGCATGCAGAGAATTAAGCTACTCGGGCTTTAATCCTGTGCATAATGTCATGAGCACCTTGGCAACTAGCTCTATTTTACTCATCAGAGTGCGACGACAGTAGCACATAACGGACAGGTGTCAAAGTATCATCACCATGTTCTTGTTCCTCTGAAAAAGAGACTAAAAGACTAGTATTAGCCAGCAGTAAAGGCTCCCATCGGAACTTCACCGCCCACAACACAGGCCGACACCCGTTTCCAACGTTCGCATCCCAAAGTACAAGCATTGAAGGAGTGCTGCGACTATCGGCAAACAACAAGCTTTTATTCCGAGGCTTTCTGGATTTACACTAAATACCAATTATTATAATGGCAATGATAAAAATGAAGCCAAAAACATAAGTCCACTGTACTCCCAAAAATAAACATCATAAGGATACATAACATAGACAATAACAAAATTTTCGAATAAAATTTAAAAAAAAAAAAAAATTTAAATTTTGAAAAATTTTGAATGAAGCCTAAGTGCCCCAAGGGAACCTCATGAGCCCAAGGGCGTGCTGATAGAGCCTAGGTGTTGACAACCACTGACTAATTAAAGCTAAACTACTGGAATAAGATATACTATGTATCCTAATAGAAAAACAGTAATAGTTTTTAAACTGAACATTGAATTAATATGAATCCAAAACATTATTGAACAGACAACGTCAAGAGGAAAAACCAGAAACTAACCAACAACAGGCACAACAAAGGCCCAGAGTCAGTAACCGATCAACAACCACATGATGCAAAGCTAGATCTTCATATGAAGAAAAAACAAAGCATCTGGTAGAAGATGCAAGAATACATAAACATCCTGAACCGAAATAGACAGGAAACATTGGGGATAAACAGAATACCTATTCTGTTCACAAGTTAAACTCCCCAAGAATTTAATAAAAAATTCTTCAATAAAAAATCCGAAAGAGCTTGGGAGTATAACAGAAAGGTTCAGGAGAGGGAAGGGAAGAAATACTAACAAAACAACGGTGGAGTCATATTATAACAAGAGCTGGACTTTCGTCCGGTGCATACCCCCACGTGGTGTACCGCCTAGTGTGGGCATACCTCCGACCAACAAATATCATTTATGAATATTCTTGTACGGACTGACGGACGGATGCACAGATGGACGGAAGTAATCCAGTATACACCCCCCACCCCTTCCATTTTCTTCGAAAGTTTTCAACAATTTCCAACAATTTCTAAGTCAAAAGGTATGGTAAATTGTTTGGTGTTTGGAAGTTTTATGCAATGAGGCAGAAGCCTTTTTCATAGGCAAACTGCATGCCATATTTCACCAAAATCCGATAACCCATACCTGAGATACAGGCTGAACAGACAAATATCTATTTCCTACAATTTCTAAGTCAAAAAAGGGGGATAACTCTAAAAAGGAGAATGTGAGAAATTCGTTGAATCCTTTTTTTAAAGCCTATACCATAAGCAGTGTTCATGGCAAATTTCATTGCAATAGAACATTCGATACCCGAGATACAGGCTGAACAGACAAAATTTGGCTCGGACGGACACAATTTCTAAGTGAACAAATAATAAAAAAAAAAAAAATAATAAAAAAAAAAATAACTAGTGTGGGCATACCTATAACCAACAAATATTATAAAAAATAATAATTTACTTAAGTTATGAATATTTTTGGACAGACTCACACACGGACGCACAGACGGATGGACGGATGCTCCAACATTTCGGGTTTATGGGCTACCAAAAAAACATTTTGTTTCCAAAACCTTATTTTACCCAGAACCCCACCCCCTCCACCCTAGAACTTATATTTAACCCTAACCCCCACCCCTCCACCCAAAAACCACACCCTAACCCTAACCCTACCCCACAATGACCCTAAACCCTAAAAGCCCACTCCAGACCCTAACCCCCACCCACCCCCGGGACCTAACCCCCCAACGTTAAGCCCTACTCTGGGGCTACCCCTAACCCCACCCCACCCCTGACCCAACGCCACCCTAGCCAAACCAATAGGATTAGGAGCTATTTTTTGGTTTAGGGGCTACTAAAACCCCACCCCTGACCCCAACCCTACTCCCCAGGACCTAACCCTCCCCAACCTTAAGCCCTACTCGGGGCTACCCCTAACCCCACCCCACTCCTAACACTACCTTAATTTGGAGGTAGCCCCTAATAATAATATCCCCTAAACCCCCAATGTTGGCCCGGACAGACGGACGGATGCATGTAATCCAGTATACCCCCATTTTTTTCGAAAGTGGGGGTATAATGACGACGTTCAGAAGCATATCCCGAAACTGGGGAACATGAATAATTTACATAAAAATTATAAAGTTAGAGCCCTGAACATCCAAAACCACCATTATTCACTTCCAGCATCCTGCTACACTGTTGATTACATGAAAACCATCATTGATTTGTTTCTGACTTTGGGCCAAACAGAAGAATGATGTTTGCGCCAATTCCGGTCTCTACCTGGGTACTGCACATGCGCAAGTACTAAAAGTATGGAGGGCCAGATAGGACTTTTAATTTTTGGTATTATATGCAAATTTTGGGAATTGGGGGGGTTCAAATTTGTGTTTGGCCCTTAATAATACTGAGGTTGCAACAGCTAAGTCTCTGCCATTGGTTTAAGTATTAAAATACACATGGATTTTATTTTTCATCTCAGCACAATTTTGATTTCTTCTCTAAAAGCTTAAGTACACACCAACTGATTGTATCATTTGTAACAGAATATTCTAGTGAACATTCCTGTAGCATTTTTAATGAATGTGAAAAAGGCATATAAGTAATGTAAAAAATATCAAAAATGGTGATAAACTGAAAAACTTAAAAAAATCTTTCTTCTAATTTTGAGAGCTCAACAAAACAGTAAAATTTCCCCCAAAAATCTGATGCATTTTAATTTTTTAACCTGTGATCCCTATGACATCACCTCAGAGTTTGCCATAACGGTTGGGAATTTCCTAGGACAACACCTTTTTGATATTGTATTTTGTGGGGATTATATTCCCAAAATTTTGAAAGGCCTAGCCTCAAAATAAGGTTTAAAATAAAAGGTAAAGACAAGGGCAATGCAAAGCATGGGCCACCGTCTCCGACCTGAAGGCATGTCTGAAGTTCACTTTAAAGGTATTGCGGGACATGAAAATTTTCAAAATGTTAAAAGTGAAAAAAGAGCAATAACTCTGGGAAAAATTATTGGACAGAACCTGTTCCTTGTGTCTATCCGTTCCCCCATGCAGGTCTATCAGCACACCAAAGGAGATCCAAATCTGACCAATGATTTTGAAATTACAATGCAAAACATTTGTATGGACAAATGGATGGACAGACAGAGGGCTTCACTAGATTCCCCCCCCCCAAAATCCTCCTTTTAGATACCCCCTAATCCTCCTTTGGAGATCAGGGGGATAATAAAAATGTAAAACTAGTATCTCTCGCATTGGTGGTCTAAATTTTAAAGACAAACATAGAGGTGCGCAACTTCAAATGACCATAAATGGGTAGTAAATAGTAATTTTCATAACTATATCCTTTATAAAGCAGATTCACTGGAACCACAAAAGTTGCAATTTTTTTAAAAGTGAATTCTCCAAAATGGCACATATTTGTCACCACAATCCCTCTCCATCATTGCACTTGTGACAACAGAAAAAAATAACAACAGATTTGGCCACATGTGAAGGTATGTTACTTTTTATCCTCACTCAAGAAACAGCTTCAGTCAAAGTATCTTCTTAAAAAGTGTCTGTATCCCACTATATCCCAAGTGTACCTTATACCTATTATTTTTAGGTCCAAGTTTTTGTCTTCTGCCACATGCCTGACATGTTTAACATAATCATCTGTAAAAATAATGCTGAATTCATCACTGCCTTTTCCCAACTTGAATACTTTTATTTCACCAGCTGTCCGCAAATCATCCTGAAAATGAAATTACATCTGAGATATAGTCCAAAGGATAATTTTGCATTAAGGCTAGAGCTGGGAGGTTTTGATTTTTCAGATATGGTTTCGGATTCAGTTTCAGGAGAAAAAAATTGGTTTCAGTTCAGGTTTCTATGTGCTAAGACCATGCAGTAAACAATACTTCAGGCACCTAAACTGAAAAAGGCCATAGTTTGTATGACACAACTCACCACAAAAAGCTCTCTCTGTAAGTATCTTCATTAGGTTTAGCCAACTTCTCTTTGATTTTTCTTAGAGGTTCTAGCGGATCAGTTGCAAAGCCCACTGAGTCAGATTAAAACATAAATTAGGGTAACATATGAATAATGTTCATCTAATCTAAGTTGTGTTCTCATTGTCACGTTTTCTCCCTTATTGACTCAACCAGTGGACGAGTCAATACGGGAGAAAATGTGACAAAAAAAATACACGACACATTTGCCCCTTTGCTGGATAGATTAAGTGACAAAAGTGCACAAGGGGCCACTAGTCCAGTTCCCTCCCAGTTAGGTACCGAAGTTTGATCAGTTTATGCACAAACACAGTAAAACTGTTTGGTCATTTTTTGCTGGATCTTTCAATTTGGGTTTCCTGTTTTCTACAAAAACCGCAGCATAATCGGAAAACCCCAAACTGCACAGCCCTAACTAAACGCAGTCAAATATGAAAAGCATTTCACCTAGTTTGGGTTCATGACACATACTTGTGCAAACACAGGCCTGGAAACAAGGAATCAGGTTTGTAACCTATTTACAGATAACACCTATTTTAGTGATCAGAACCTGCTGTAACCTGTTTTCTTAAGTTGTTCTGTGATTTATATTTTATCAGTGTTGTGATAAATTATTGAAACTAGAACTATCACTTCAATGAAGGTGATTAATACCCCCGCTTTGGGTTTTTAGAGGAATGCACTTCTGATCATGTAGGCGAAGGCCATAAGGAAATGTATACATAAAGATCATTTTTTGTTGTTGAAATTTGTATTTGCATGTGGCCTTCCACAGAACAGCACTGAATACTTAAAGAGCCCACACATATATGGTTTACATTTGGAAAAACACATTTACAATGTGCAACATGTATTCAAAATCGGTTCATTAATGTAGGAGGAGTTGCACACACAAGAATCCCATTTGAAAACCCATAATAAATCAAAGTTAAAGGGAGATAACCTGGTTAAAATTGTCGCAGATCAAAAATTTGGGAATATGCGTATGTTCACTTAGTTGTGATAATGTTTGAAAGGTTTCGTCAAAATTGATTGATAAATGTAGGAGGAGTTGCACACACAAGAATTTCATGTAGAAACCCATAATAAATCTAAGTTAAAGGGAGATAACCTAGTTAAAATTGCCACAGCTCAAAAATTTTGGAATATGTGCATGTTCACTTAGTAGTGATGATGTCTGTAAACTTTCGTCCAAATTGATTGATAAATGTAGGAGGAGTTGCGCACACAAGAATTTCATGCAGAAACCCATATTAAATCAAAGTTCAAGAGAGATAACCTGGTTAAAATTGTCGCAGATCAAAAAGTTTGGAATATGCATATGTTCACTTAGTAGAGATGATGTTTGAAAGGTTTCATCAAAATCGGTTCATTAATGTAGGAGGAGTTGCGCACACAAGAATTTGTTCGAACGGAAAGACATAATAAATCTAAGTCAAAGGGAGATAACCTGGTTAAAATTGTCGCAGATCAAAAATCTTGGAATATGCGCATGTTCACTTAGTAGTGATGATGTCTGAAAAGTTTTGTCCAAATTGATTGATAAATGTAGGAGGAGTTGCACGCACAAGAATTTCATATAGAAACACATAATAAATCTAAGTTAAAGGGAGATAACCTAGTTAAAATTGCCACAGCTCAAAAATTTTGGAATATGCGCATGTTCACTTAGTAGTGATGATGTCTGTAAACTTTCGTCCAAATTGATTGATAAATGTAGGAGGAGTTGCGCACACAAGAATTTCATGCAGAAACCCATATTAAATCAAAGTTCAAGAGAGATAACCTGGTTAAAATTGTCGCAGATCAAATAGTTTGGAATATGCACATGTTCACTTAGTAGAGATGATGTTTGAAAGGTTTCATCAAAATCGGTTCATTAATGTAGGAGGAGTTGTGCACACAAGAATTTGTTCGAACGGAAAGACATAATAAATCTAAGTCAAAGGGAGAAAACCTGGTTAAAATTGTCGCAGATCAAAAATCTTGGAATATGCGCATGTTCACTTAGTAGTGATGATGTCTGAAAAGTTTTGTCCAAATTGATTGATAAATGTAGGAGGAGTTGCACACACAAGTATTTCGGAAAGACGTACGGACGGACGTATGGACGGACGGACGTACAGGGCGATTCCTATATAGCCCCCACTTCTTCGAAGCGGGGGTATAATAAAGTTTATTTAACTAAGAAGTTAAAAAATTTATAGTAATTTATATATTTTTTATACTTACCAATGACCCAGACTTAGCTGGTGCTAACTCAAACAAAACCAGGGCCAAACACAAATTTTGCCCCCCAATCCCCAAAATTTGCATCCAAAACAAAAAGAAATCATGTCCTAAAGGACCTCCATACTACGCCTCTACTGCGCATGCGCAGTGACGCAGTCGTCCCGAAATTGGCGCCAATTATCATTCTTACTGGCAGTGCCTGGTCAGCGCTATGTACTCAGCGGGGAGGCAAGAGTTCCCAACTCCAGGGAGGGCCATCCCCGTCTGGGTCATTGGTAAGTATAAAAAATATATAAATTACTATAAATTTTTTAACATTTTTATACTGTACCAATGACCCAGACTTAGCTGAATAGTAAACAGGCTGGAGGGCCTAGGACATAGAGGAAAATCCAATAAGCTCAACTATATAGTAAAGAGGTAACCCCTTAAGGAGAAAAGGAGTATTAGGCTTTACATGTATCTTTCTTATTTAATATTAAATTAGAAAGATACACTACCCTTAATAATTGAGCACAATAACATTCATGTTCTCTATTAACATCCAGTATAACCCTTATACTAATTATTTTTAAAGCAAGCCAATAAATAAAGTAGTCCAGAGAATTGAGACTCTTTATAATCATTTAAAAGTGTCCGAGTATTGTATATTAAAGCCCGTTTGACACTTGACATATACAAATGCTTCACACCGAGCTACACTTTAAAAATAAGACATGAATGAATTTAAACATTAATATTACACTTTAAAACCATCCCGGAAGCGACTCAGAAATACTGACTTGGAGGAGGCATTCCCTTGCTTTTCACTATAAAGCAGGTGACCTAAGGGAACACCCCCCCCCCCCCTTCCCCTTGCCCTGGGTCAAATAACCCAGAGCGAAGAGGGCAGCCGGACGGAGTCACTGCCGGAACAGAAAGCCTGCATAACTATAGTTGCAACTGTTTAGTGGACGACATTCTGAGCAACAGATAACGGACCTAAACAATGCAGGTCTCCAGAAATGGACTCAATATTTCTGAGATAAAAATTCGTAAATGTGGATGGCTGAGACCAATAAGCAGCCTTCATTAAATCTGTAATAGCAACACTATTAGCATAAGCCCAGGAAGTAGAAAGAGCTCTTACTTCATGAGCAGAAATCTTAAGCACAGACTGCTGAGAAGAAGATAAATCTTCATAAGCAGTACGGATAGTTAACTGAATCCATCTAGCAATAGAATGGACAGAAATGTCCTTTCTATTAGGCATCAAAGACAGAAAGAAACGTTTCCGTCCCTTTCTGATAAACTGAGATCTCTGTTTATAGATACGTAGTGCTCTAACAGGACAGAGTAAAGGCCTACGCCCGTCTGAAGACGGAAGAGCCTTAATAACAATAGGTTCCGGATATTTATTAGGAGCCTGATTCTTAGCTAAAAAACCCACATTAGTAGTGAAGGTGATAGTGTTCCCAACACTACGATAATGAGAATCATCCACCGATAGTGCATGAAGCTCACTGACTCTTCTGGCAGAAGAGAAAGCTAAGAGAAAAGCTGTCTTATAAGATAAGAATTTGAAATCTACTGTCCCAAGAGGTTCAAATGGCTTTTCCTTCAATTTAAGGAGAACCCAAGCTAAATTCCACTTAGGAATTAATCTAAGAGTTCTGGGTCTATTTATCGAAAAGTTTCTAACCAACTTCGATAAAGAGACATTAGATCCAATTTGTAAACTATCATGATGTGCATAGGTATCAGATAACATAGATCTATAACCCTTTATAGTAACAGGCTGCAGTTTGATTTCGTCAAACAAGTATACTAGAAAGTTTGCAATGTCTGGTATAGAGGGATCAAATATATCTACAGAATGATCCCTACACCAACGACGAAAAACCTTCCACTTAGCCGCATAGTTTAGCGAAGAGGAGGTCCTCCTACAGTTAGAAATCGCGTCCACTGCTCGTCCTGTAAAGTGCTTGCCATGCAAGAAGGACCGCACAACGGAAAAACGTGAAGGTTGAGACCTTGCGGGTTGTGATGGAGTTGGCGCGATTTCCCCTGCGAAAGAAGATCCTCTCGTGGAGGAAGCTTCCGCGGTAGGTCCCACAACAGACACCTGAGTAGATTTATCCACGGTCTCTGTGGCGACAGAGATGCTACCAACAGAATCTTGCATTGAGATTGTTTTATCTTTAGCAATACTTGTTGAATTAACGGCGCTGGAGGATACGCATATCCTATCATTCCGTCCCAAGGGATCGACAGAGCGTCTACTGCAAATGCTCTTGGATCCGGACACGGAGACACATACGTCTGCAACTGATTGCTGAGATGTGTCGCAAATAAGTCTATCATTGGCCGTTCCCATTGGTAGCAAATCTGATTGAATACTTGTTTGTTGAGAGTCCACTCCGACGGCAACAAGCGCCCCTTTCGTGAAAGGGAGTCTGCTAGCACATTCAGACGACCCAGTATGTGACGGACCGAAAGAAGAACGTGATGTTCTAACGCAAACAGAAGGATTCTTTCCGTTAGATTGAACAACGGAACTGAATGAGTGCCTCCCTGATTCCGTATATACGCCACTACTGTCGTATTGTCGGATAGGATTTGGACATGAGCATCGTGAATAATGTCCATCCAGTGACGTAACGCAAGCCAAATTGACATCATTTCCTTGATGTTTATGTGCTTGCACAGGAATTGCGGATCCCAAAGACCCTGGCATCTCGAATCCGTTGGGATTAATGATGCACCCCAACCTGTTTGACTGGCATCCGTCATAACGGTAAAACTCGGATCCGGCAACTGCAGCGGAATTCCCTGAGTTAACCACTGAATGTTTGCCCAAGTCTGAATCTCTTGTTTCACTTGATCTGACAAGAGAACGTCTACATCGAGCGAATGAATTTTCACACTCCAATTCTGAGTCAGGAAAATTTGAAGAGGACGTGTGCGTAGCCGCCCCATCGGAATGAGATCCGCGGCGGCTCCGCACAGACCTATCAGTCTCATAAATTCTCTCGCCGTGACTTTGTCTGCGTGCAGACAATAGCGAGCGTAACAACTGACTAATTTCGCTCTGGTTAACGGCAGACGAACGAGATTGTTGTGCGTCTCGAAGCTCATTCCCAGATGAGTGAATGACTTGGACGGCACCAGATCCGACTTCTCCTCGTTTACTATAAAACCGAGACGTCGGAGCAATAGAAGAAGATTCTGAACATCGTTCTGAAGCGTTAACTCGTTGCCGTACCTCTGAAGAATGTCGTCCAGGTAGGCCGACGTTACCGCAGACGAATGAGCTCGGAAGTAGATCATTACCGAGTTCATTACCCGAGTGAAAGCCCAGGGTGCTAGATTCAATCCGAAGCACATCGCCCGGAATTGATACACCACTCCTAGGACTGCGAAGCGTAGATACTTTCGGAATGTCGGATGTACCATGACGTGAAAGTACGCATCTTTGAGATCTATGCTCGTTGCATAATCGTTCACCCGAATACTCGCTCTGACCGATCGAATCGTCTCCATATAAAACTTCGGAGCGACGATCAGCTTGTTTATCCAGCTCAAATCTATGACTGGACGGAACGAGCCGTCTGGTTTCGGAACCAGAAACAGATGGCTGTAGAATCCCAGAGATTCCTGGTTTTCTACGACCTCTACCGCGTCCTTCATTAAAAGAGACTGCACCTCTGATAACAGAGCGTCTCTTTTCTGTGGATTTGACGGAAGATGAGTCCACTTTGGACTTCGAGTTAATGGAGGCTTTCGTTTGAAGGATATCTTTAGACCTTCCGAAGTCACTCCTCTCACCCAAGGGTCGTCCGTAATCGACGCCCACTCTTGTGAAAAACTCGACAACCTTCCGCCAACCGGAACGCGATAGAGGTTTAAGCCATCACCTCCTGGACCTGCGAGGCCTGCGGTAGGAGAAACCACGTCTTCCACGACCCGCACCTCGCCTTGTCAACCTCGGGGCGTCCGACCGATTGTCCCGGCCTGAAGGACGTCCCGAACGAGAGTCGCTATCCTGACGGTCTCTCGAATAAGACCAAGAGGACGCACCGGAACCTCTATAGGAACCTCTCTTGGGCGCATTAGACCCAGAAGTGCCTGTCTTATTCGTGTCTGCTGTATCCGACTTTTTAGGAGCCGATCTGAACAACAGAGAATCATTAGCTTTCTTTTTAATTTTATCATAAATAGCGGAAAGCTTGCCGTCAAAGAGAAGTTCTCCTGAGACCGAAGCGACTCTAAGAGAGTTCTTCACCTTAAAATCCACTAGTGTGGATGTAGCTAGGGCTGCGTCACGTCTAACCAACTCCAAATTTGCCACTGAAAGGGCGGAGTTACACGTGGAATAAGCTACTGCCCTTGAAAGAAGTCTTAAAGAGGATTGTATATCCTGAAACTCTTCCCCTTGAAGGCGCAGTGATAACGCCTTAGTAAGGTGATCTGCGTAAGATAAGGCATCTAAATTGGCTCTGTTAGACGCAATAGCTGTTTCCAACACCGCGGTTGGAATAGAAGCTGACGACGGTAATGATAGCTCTAAGTCTTCCGCCTCGTCGTCCATACGCAGAGGAACTCTCGGTATACCCTGTCCTGCCGTATCGAATTTATTCCTTGCATTAATGAAAGGCAGGTTGAGAGTATTAGCGGACAAGAAACCTGCTTTCCCCGTCCTGGAAGCAAGTTTAAATATAGCGTCGTTCAATAATTCAAATGTTCTTGCAACATTATTGGACTGCGACGGAAACTCGGGAGCGATGTCCCTGAACCGCTCAAAAAATTCAGAGTCCAATGACGCTATAATTCTCTTGTCCGGAAGCGCAGCAGTCTGGCCCGACGGAACAACTTGAGGGAGAAAATGCCGGATGAAGTCCACGGCAGCTTTATGTTGTTCCGAAAGGGATAGCTCCAAGTCATCCGTATCCCTTTCACCATCCGGTCGGACCTCCCGATGTTCCCGGTCGTCCGCCCCCGATGCTTCGGCGGAGCGTACCGACCCAGCGCCGTCGGATAATTCTCGATCCGACACCGTTTCTGTCGGCTGCTGGGATGCTGCGATAAGCTGTGCTATCTGCACAAGAATGTCCGACGTCGAGACCTGCGGAGGCGCAGTCTTTCGCTGCTTCGCCGAGGGCAGCTCCGCATCAGATGGCTCCCGCATACTTTTCCTATGCGAACGTCCGGAGTCCATCGGTCTCGAATCCCTGGCTGCCGGATGGTGTGACCTGGTCACCGAAGAATCCTTCATCGGCGAAGCTGGTAAAATATCGGCGGTCACGCAGCCAAGGTGCGGTCGTGTGCGCTGACGAGAAGAGGAAGCCTTAACAGTCTCTGCGGACTGCTTATACAACGGAGCGTCCCGAGCGACGGACGTATGCTCTGCTAAAGACACATTTTGTACCACAACATCTGGTCCCAGATGTTGTTGTACGAGAGAGGGACCTCTCTCGCTCGCGGCCCGGCTGGACCTGGACGAGCTAGGAACCGGACTAAAAGGCTTCCTCCGTTCTCGCTTACTATCCGCCGTCACTGGGTGTGCATCTATTATGTTTATAGTGCTCACATCACCCAAAATTTCCTCTTGGACCGCATCGGACGAACCCGGCTGCCGAACCATTCGGTGAATGGACGCTACACCGGGCGAGCTAGCGGACGACATTTGTCTAATCTCCATGAGCACTTTTGCCGCTAGCTCTGAATTCATTTGTGACGACGGACGCACACTTGAAGAAGATAACATGGAAACATCACCCTGTTCTGGTTCCTCTGAAATAGAAACTGAGAGAGTAGAGTGACCTTGCGGAGAAAGAGCCGGAATCGCTCTTTCTCCAGAAACAACATATCGTGACACACGTTTCCAATGTTTCTCATCCCAATGTTCACATATAGGACAGGGATTAATGCGAGAACACTGACTACAATTAATACAATGATCATGAAAGTCAGAGGAAGATTTCTTCCTATTACAATTTGAACAATGTCCCTTCATTGTGAAAGAACAACAATAAGTCCTAGTTACTCGCAAAAACCCCTGACACAAAGATACATAATAACATGATCCATTAATAAATGAAAAAACAATTGCAAAACAAAATAATTTTGAAAAAATATTTTTTCAGCGAAGCCCAAGTTGCTGAAAAGTAACGTTGAGCCCCGATGGATCCGATGGCAAAGTGTGGTCAAAAATTTTAAAATTATATTAAATAATTAATGAGACACTTTCGGATAATATAAATGTATCTTATAGTGAGATAAACTACAGCAAAGGCAAACAGCCCCCCTCAAAAAAGGCTGTTGCCAATGAAAACAAACAGTGTAAAAACACCAGAAAACATGACTCCAGGCACTGAAAAAACTGGCCCGGAATCAGTCATCAATTACACTCTATCTGATGCAAAACAGAGACTCCCAGGGGAGAATCTGTAGAACATCAGATGGAAGATGCAGAACACAAACGTTATACACCCATGTGTGAAAACGTAACTATGGGGAAAATAACAGAAAACATTCTGTAACCAAGCAACTCTCCCAGGAAATTTTAGAAATGAAATTTCTCAAAAATATGCCAAAAGCATGGGAGAATTACAAGGGGGGACTTTAGAAGGCTAGGGGAGAGGAAACACTGAATAAGCAGTGCAACAATTAGCAAGAATGACAACAAGAGGCCCATGCCTCGAAAATAGGAAACTTAACATAATTTCATCAAAAAATTTTAAGTACAGCCCTGATTATTTTTTGTCACTTCTTTTCCTCTCCTCCTTCTATCCTCCTTAGAATCACATTTTCTCCAAGAATTACGTGCCTGGCATCCTTTAAACTGAGATTTACAAGCACAAAGATCAGTGAGATGTTGACTGATGAAGGGCCAAACAGAGAATGATAATTGGTGCCAATTTCGGGACGTCTGCGTCACTGCGCATGCACAGTAGAGGCGTAGTATGGAGGTCCTTTAGGACATGATTTCTTTTTGTTTTGGATGCAAATTTTGGGGATTGGGGGGCAAAATTTGTGTTTGGCCCTGGTTTTGTTAGAGTTAGCACCAGCTAAGTCTGGGTCATTGGTACAGTATAAAAATACTAGTGTTCATGTCATTTTGTTGTACTATCATGATGTTGAAAGACAGCTCTAGTTCTCTTATTCAGTTATTGAGCTGTGGGAAGTTTCTGTGGTGAAGAGGTTTACAGGGTAATTCACACTTTGGACGAATAGGAACCTGGATGATTCGGATGATAAACGTGGAGGTCCGAATTGTCCGGAGTCCGACTTGTCTCCAGAAAGGTCTGAAACGCCCAAGATCCATATCATCCAAAGCAGAGACCAGCCGACCAGGCGACTGGGGCGAAAAAGTCGCCTTCGATTGCATAACTTCGTTCTGACTTCACTAAAAAGCGAAATCGTGTCGTCCTGTAATCTGTAAATTCCCAGTTGACCTACCTTGAAATTAGGTGAATTCACGTAGAATTTACAAAGTAATTTCCATCTGAAAGGAGTATTGTTGCTAGGGTTAATTGTTATTGTGATTAATTTTCATAGTAACTAAAAATAAAATCAGCATCTAAAAACAATGCCCAATTAATAATGTAATCATGAACCGTCTTGGCTGCATTAAAATTAGGTGACAAGTCGTCAAGTTAAGACAAGATTTTCTATTTAAGTAATAAGTATTTTTCACACTCAGAATTTTTTTTCTGTGAGCAGTTTTTCATAAAACAACACATTTTTGTAAAAGATGAAGTTTTTAATTCCAATCTGGATTTTATTTTTGTGCAAGACATTTTGAAAACCAAAACAGAAAATTGACCTACTTTTTACTCACTCTGGACCAAGAAATGGACACACTTGAATTGTTTAATTCAAGGCTGATCTGTCTCTTCTAAAAAGTAAATGCCCATTTGAATTGTAAGCTTTTCTTTTTACAAATAAATTAATATAGAGAGGCATGTTTTTTTCTCGTAAACAATTCTTTGTACAAATAAATTTACACATAGAGATGTGTTATTGCCCAATTGTAGTGATTTATTTTTGTGAGAGATGAAATTATAATATACCGGTAGATCATGCGAATGCAGAATCGTCGCTCTACATTTTCTTCTCACTTCTCCCTGTTTCATCTGACTTCTCCCTCAAATTACCCTCTAGGCTGGTTCCTGATCCAAAGCATCTGTAAACCATCAACTCGTACCCATGTTCTCTATGACATTAAAATTTAAACCCAAGAAAATTTTATACATCATTCTCCAGGTTTTATACTGTTGTTCATCAATTTGAGAATTATGAACTTAAAAATACTGCCAACATGTCATTTTAACAGCATGAAGTTAAATTTTTTTGGAAGAGAGCTAATTCAAAATAACCAACTTTTTGCAATTTTGCACGATGGCATAATTACCGTACCTTGTTTTAATATTTATTAAAAGTAGGTTCCCCAGCATATCAAGGGAGATAACAGCATGTGATGTGCCATATTCCTGCATATCAACATGGAAAACAATCATTTAAAATGATTAATTGCATTCATTTCTTCACACTTGTCAGTAGTATTTACCATAAAAAGCTCTTTCAGGGGATGGGGCAGGGCCATCAAGTTTCCAAAAATATTGGCCAGGTCTTTGCTCTTCACTTGGAGGTAATGAGGAGCCGACCTGTAGCCTACAGAATTCCTAATGTCACTGTCAGGGTTGACTCTGAGTAAGAGAATGATAATATGGTAAATACTGTGTATACTACCATATTAATTATCAGGAAATAGGCCTGCCAATAATAATTTTGTTTGTACGAATATATCATCCAGTCCCACTCTGTTGGCTTCATCAGCAGGAGTAATATTTGGATTTAGATTAACCAAATGTTGGAATGGAACAGTGAAGTGATAATCACTTTTGAGTTCCGTTAGTGGTCAAAGGCGATCATTAACAGTGCACAGGTTACGATTTTCTGAATCATCGTAACCTCCCCGTAACCTGAATAACCGTTTACAACTTATTTCCAGACGTTCAAGTAGCCATGGAGTTTCATGGCTGTAGGTCAATCAGAATGAGAACCAAAATTTAATTTTGTATGAAGTGTTATCAAGGGAGAAAAGCAAGTCAAAGTGATGAAATCTGAGTCAAAGATATGTTTAAGTGATCTGAAAACAATCACACGTTTTATGGCCAAAGATCACTCTCACTCTTTCCCTTCGCAAACTCGTACAAAAAACAGCAAATATGGAATGACAGCTGCCTGGACATTTTCATAGCATTGAATGCATCTTATGATTTGCTGTTCATAATGAAACATTTTTTCTGATCTTGCAACCAAGCAGATTATTCTTGTGTTTTCATTTTAGATATTATTTTATAACACAACAAATTGAGCAGCTGGAAAAAAAAATTTCAAACAATTTCATGTGAATTCTCATTGGAATGATTTCGTCGAGTTTATTCCAATGAGAGTGGGTCACAACATTTATTTTTATTTAAATTTTTCATTATTTTTAAATAAAAAATTTAAAATAACAAATTTTGATACCGTGTGTGTTGGGTAAAGGGTTAGAGGTGTTTATGTGGTCACATTCAGCATCTATTGCTATATAATGACTGCAACATAAGTAGAAAGTCAAGTTTAGGCTATTATGTTTTTTCACCTGGAAATCTCTTCTATGACACTATTTTGCACTTGTAGGACAAACATTCAACCAATTATACCTTTTTTGACAGACCTCACAGGGCTCTGTCAAACAAGATATAGTTGGTTAAATTTTCAACTACATTATGGGAAGTTTTCACTGGTGAAAACACTGGTTAATAGTGTAAGTAGTTAAATTTGTGATTCCAACTATTTTTAGAACTGTTTTGTGAAAAAACCAAGGCAAAAAGCCTCTCTCCCTCATCATAAAATTGAGGAAAAACTTCCTGAGAAACAAGAAATATTTTTTCATAGGCCCCAGACAATTGTTTTTCATACCTTTTCAGAAGACTTCCATCCCCAAGCAATGGTCATGCAAATGGTGGTCAGACTTCTTGAAGGCAATGCAAAAAACCCCAACTATTTGTGCAATTTTTAAAGGCCCATAAAAAGGTTAAATTATTCATGAGAACCCTCAAAATATCTCTGGAAATTTCCAAATAGCTGCTCAAATTTCAGTTAAAAACGAACCTGAAAATAGTTGAATGTTATTTAACTGGTAAAATGCCAAATTATCACTCAAAGGTGATTTGTAACATGGGTACTTTTTTTAAAGGTACCATGCTACCAGCAATGGAAGTCACTGTTGAGCTAGAGTTTGTTCATAAATAATTGTCTTGTTACAATTAACTGGAGAGTGCCTATTCAGCACTCTCCAATAAATTGTCTCAAAGCAATTCTATTGCTGAGAAAACAACAAGCTAATGCATCCTTTCTAAAGCTACTAAAGTAGGTCTAAGCACTTTTCAGTAGAGCCATGATAGTGGCTTCTAGCACTGTATCAGTGATTTATTTATTTATTATGGTTTAACAACACTTTAACAGCCAAGGTCATATTGTGTCGGTGACTGTTTAATGGGTGGAGGAAGCGGAGTACCCGGAGAGAACCAAGCAACGGCGAGCAACTGCCAGCTCCCCAACATCGTAACTCTGCACTGCAGCACAGGCAGGGTTAGATTGGTTGAAGACATACGCACCATCGACGTGCAGTACGCCTTAGTACATGGTGTCATCGCGTCCCCATGTGGACAATCAGGGTTAAGTGCCTTGCCCAAGGACACAATGCAGGAGTCCAAATCGTTCGATCAGATGGTCACCCATCCAAGGACTGATGTTGCTTAACTTTGGTGATCTGACAAGAACCCCGGTTACCGCAATGCCATCGCGCCCCACTGAACCAGTTAAAGAATTGAAAGGATCAGCATTACTGGTTGGATTGCCCTAAAAATGTAGCTATAAAATAAGATAAACATAACTTACTATTTGTTTGTCAACAAGTGTTTTATTTTTAACAATGGAATAAATCTGATGCTGCCATACTACTGGAGGAAGGATTTCCTCAAATTTGTCTGCAGGAAACAGTCCTCTCAAGTACAATAATGATGCCTTAACATCTGTTGGTGAATTGGCTGAAAAACAAGAAAAAAGTTCTGTCAAGTAAACATGTTAAGTGATTCGATTTGAGTGTAACTTTTATTCACTCCTCTTGTAAATGTACTACAATTTTCCGAAAATAGTATTACTGAATCTTCTGAATATAAAAATCAATTTTCCCTTTTCTTCTGATAGTTGAGAACCACTTTCAAGAATTACTCCAGTAAACTCATTCCAAAGAAGGGGTCATATGCTAAGTTTAAGATGAAAGGTCAACAAGTGCATCGTCAGGCATGGCATATGTCCCCCGACGACAAGTTCTTTCACTGGACATATTGAAGACTAAAACAACAAATTTTCAAAGTCGAAAAAATGGAAAAAGGGCCATAACTCAGCCAACATTGGTCGGCCCGAACCCAAATTCAAACTTGACCTGCGTATTCTTGAGAGAAACCTATGTACAAAATTTAGTGTTGATTCAATAAGTCAAACTGAAGTTATCATCCAGATACTACATTTCCAAAGTTGTGAAATTGGGCGGAAAAGCACTGAAAAAGGGGGCATAACTCCAACAAAAATTATTGGATTTATTATTCATTTATTAGGGTTTAATGACACTTTAACAGCCAAGGTCATATCGAGTCGGTGACAGTTTTCGGGTGGAGGAAGCGGGAGTAGAGAACCACCGAGCAACGACAAGCAGCTGCCAGCTCCCAAACATCGTAACTCCACACTGCAGCACAGGCAGGGTTAGATTGGATGAAGACATGCGGGCCATCGACGTGCAGTATACCTTAGTATATGGCGTCATCATGTCACCATGTGGACAATCGGGGTGAAGTGACTTGCCCAAGAACACAATGCGGGAGTCCGAATCGATCACTCAGACAGTCACCCATCAAGGACTAACCGAGCTCGATGTTACTCAACTTTGGTGATCTGAAGAGAACTGGTTACCACAATGCCACCAAGCCCCCAATTATCAGATCCAGCCAATATTTGGAATTCACCTAATCATTGGGGTAAGGGACATATACACCAAATTTGGTTTTGATTTGATGATCCAAACTTTAGTTATCACTCCAGACAGACACAGCTGATTACAATAGTCCTCCGACTAAATGTCGGGGGACAAAAAAAAATGTTATAGTCAGTTGGATGGATCTGGTTGGTTTGTTCTGTCATTTATTTATTTATTTATTTATTTATTTATTTATTTATTTATTTATTTATTTATTTATTTATTTATTTCTTGGTGTTTAAGATCACATATTTCTGCACAATGGCTAATCATGACCACGACAGTTTTACGGGTGGAGGAAGCCGGAGAGAACCACCGAGCAACAGCGAGCAACTGTCAGCTCCCCAACATACTAACTCCACACAAGCAGGTTTAGCATTGGTTGAGAACAGGTTCACCATCGATGTGCAGTACACCTTAGTGCACAGCGTCACTGTGACCACAGATGGGCAATGGTTTTGTTCTGTAAAATATTAAAGAGTATTAAACAGTATTTAACCTGTTACCTAACATAACAGCCCAAAGGGGCCATGTTATCCAAGTTTTATTAATTTTCAATTTTTACCGAAAAAATATAGCTCATTACCCCATCAATGCATCAAGCTTGCCCAGGCTTTTCTGATGTGCAGAACACTTCACCACTCTTCCAGAATTTAAAAGATAAAGATGAAAATTATTTATATAGTATTCGTGTAAGGCACTGTGAGCCTCACATGTACATGTATACTGTACAAAGACACTTCATCAATTCTTTGAAGAAAGGTATTGTTTTTGTACAGTATGTACCGGTATGTAGTGGATTCCTATCAAAACACATGTGGGTGTATTTCTACCAGACCCAAGAAACCTTCAAAATCTGTGATCAAATCAGTTTAAATGCATTCTGTTCTTTTGTATCACTTTTGATAGACTGTTGTTGATTTGTGTAACTTTTTCTACTGTCATTCAGTAAATATAATAATTTTCAGGATTTAACACCTGGTAATAGTGGCAAAAGAAAACTACCATATTGACCCGGATATAAGCCCATAATCGAAAATGATAAATTTAAAGTAATTTGTATATTTTTAATACTTACCAATGGCCTAGACTTAGCTGATACAACCTCAATATTATTAAGGGCCAAACACAAATTTTGAACCCCCCAATCCTCAACATTTGCATACAATACCGAAAATTAAAAGTCCCATCTGGCCCTCCATACTTTTAGTACTTGCACATGCGCAGTACCCAGGAAGAGACCGGAATTGGTGCCAACATCATTCTTCCTAGTTGTGCCTACTGAAGTGATAACTCAGAGGGAGGGGGTGGGGGGGTAGGTTTTGGGTATGAGTGCCCACTCATGGGAGGGCCATCCCCATCTGGGCCATTGGTAAGTATTAAAAATATACAAATTACATGAAATTTATCATATTTAATACTAAAACCAATGGCCCAGACTTAGCTGAATCGTAAAAAGGTGGAGGGCCTAGGACTTAAAGAATTAGCAGACCAAAATACAGCTCCTTATAGTGTTGAAACAACTAATCGACGCCGGCACGATTTTTGTCAAAAGTCGGCGATAAAATATGTAGTCGACTAATTGGTACATTTTTTAGGCAGGGGGTGGGTGTGTTAAGACAGATAACTAAAATATTGAAACAATGTAACTACACTGCATTGGTTTTATGTTTGACTTCAAAACAAGAATGTCAGCTATTCTATGGGACGATTCTGCATGCACAGTTCACTGTAAACCTTGTTTGTACTGAACTCATGATCAGTGTGTTGGGGATGTCTTTGATCTGTCAACATCACTGCAAAATATCTGGTTCAAAGCCCGGTGAGGAAATCAAAGGAATGGAAACTTTTGAAATCAGAATTTCCATCCTTGCTACACTTCTAACATCTTCCTAACTCAACTAAATTTCAATTTCACAAGCATGTACAAACCCACTTCTCCCCTTATCGAATACATAAACGGCAATACTCAGACAAAAATTTATTTTCAAAAATGGCTTCTAAAAGTTCTTATCAGTGACAGTGCACATCACTGTGGTGCGTAGTCTACGGTTATTTCTGTTGTCAAGTAAGCAAAATAGCACAGCAAGAATTTATGGCTGAAGTTGGGACACCACGCCATTTGAATTGTTACTCAACAGTTTAATGACCAATTTCAAAATTTGTTTTTGTTAAATTCGTTCAGTGAAACTATGTCAAAGTAAACCTATTTTGAGACAAAGTTTTATTGATGTTGTTAAGTGTTTCATGCAGAAGATCATGGAGTCTATCAGCGGGTATCTTTATAATAGGCCTATAGAAAAGTTATAGTATTATAATGATATAGCGTGCTGCCGATTAAGTGACTTCGACTCAATTTTTGGCCGGCCTCTAGTCGACTCCAAAATTCAAAAGTTGTTCAAACACTAGCTCCTTAGCCTGCATTAGAACTACCAAGGTGAAAAGGAGATTAAAATTTTAAGGAATTACCTATATGTCTCACTATACCACAATAGAGAAGATATACGACCTAAATAAGGAGCAATATCCAAGTAATTCCCTATTACTTAGCAAAAATGATTATGCTAAATGGGTGTAACAGGCTCCCAATTTCAAGGCTAGTCCGAAATAAGACACTTAAAATTAGGAAAGGCATGTTCGAGAGCGAGAGACTAAAGCCCACAAACACACGCCTTATATAACAAGCTGTAAATAAGATCAGAATAATCTACAGATGATAACAGCTTAACTCATAGTTACACACTATTTAAAAGGCCAGAAGAGGTAAAGAGGAAAACATCCCCCCCCCACCCACTTTTTTGAAGGAATAATCTTCAAAACATAGAGGGGAGCCGTCTGGAATCAGTGAAAAAGTGGTACTGAATAATATATATATTCCTCTAAAAGGCACCCAGCTATTAATTATTATTAACTTATTATTAATTTATTGGTGCTGAATGCCACACCAGCAGCTAGGGCCATATCGTGGCAATCCCAGTTATTTAAATCGCAAGCTTCAAAACGTATGCTACATCCAGAATATGTAGATAGGTCGAAAACCAGTGATACCAATATGTACAACCTTAAATTTGTCCAATTGAATCTCAATGGAAAGTTATCTGATAGAACTTATATGCTTCTTAGCCAACAAACAGGTGACTACGTTCAGGTGTACAATTAATTCCAATAATGAACCTCCAAAATCTAACTGTTCAATTATATGAGAGTAGGAATATGCCTCGTGTACCGCTTATGGTTGAAAACTGGATTCAGAACATGGAATGGGATTCGATTAAAAAACCCACCATGGACCGTCTCCAAATAATTCATTGTTCCATAGGTCTGTTAAAACCAATGACTGTTCGCTGAAAGAATATACCACTCTGAATAAGGAAGCCAAAAATAAAGAATGTATGCATAGACGGCCTGTTGGAAACACCATAACTGATCCAACTAGCCCCAAAATTCTCATAAGCTCTATACTAACGCAGAGCCAGAATTAAGAGAATCTGTTCCGTAATACGTCTGCCTAATAATATATACCTATTATGCATGCAATCAACAGAATCCCGCCTGTACCCTCATTTGGATACAGCCTGTACAGCAATACAAAAACTAACCAGGAAACTGAAGGAATAAAACAACGTTAATGTGATTAACCTGAGGAATAGACTCATACGTCGTAAGAAAAACAGACAACTCTGAGCGTAGCTTCTCAGAGTGGACTAATTTCCACATTTGGAGAATGTCAGCCAGAAAACTGACATGCCCGCCACACAGGAACACGAAGGTTAGCAATATCAACCGAAAGTATTCTTGATAGAATTTGAAATCCAAAAACAGTTACTGTTCAGGAATTATATGCTCATATACAACTTATGAACGATCAACCACTAGAAGCAAACCAACTACAGTGCATCTGCCCCTGATGTCGCAGTTAGACCACAACCCACCGGCATATCGAAGAGAAATGAATGACATGCATATAATTGAATGCATTCGAGGCTTACAGGAAGAGCACTATGTCCTGCTCTGTAATTGCCTCTTAACATATTGGCAGGGTGAAGGGGGTTCGACGAATAAATCATATTTAACCCCCCCTCACCTGCACTACTTGAATCGGTAGATAAGTAAGGCGGGCACAGTAATATTAAAGCTTGGAACATTGACAAATTCCTTTTACTACAAAAAGAAACTTCATGTTACATTCTCAAGCTATACTGCTGTTGCTATTCTCAATAAAGAGTAATACAGCTAAAAGCTTATAGTTAATCAAAGCAAGCATAATGACACTAACCCAGCACAACTCATAATGCTTCAGTGTTAGTTATGTAGAATAGTACAGAAACCTTAGGGTTCCCTCACATCTGACCGACTCCATAATGCCACTAAGGATGGAACAACTTCAGGAACGAAATGCCGGATTAACTCGACGGCAATTTTATGTTGTTCCGAAAGGGAGAATTCCAACTCGTCAGCATCTCTTTCTCCATCCTGAGGGACCTCATGAACATCTCGGTCGTCCGCTCTAGATCCAGCTGCGGAACGAACCGACCCAGCATCATCAGATAATTCTTGCTCCAACAGAGCTTCTGCCGGCTGCTGGGATGCTGCTATGATCTGTGCTATCTGCGATAGCACGTCTGTTAACGAGGCCTGCGGAGCTGCGGTCTTTCAGGATTTTGCCGCAGGAAGCTCCGTGGACGTTGTCTCCTGCATATTTCTTTTATGCAAACGTCCGGAAGAAGGAGGCCTTGAATCCTTGGCTATCGGATGGCGTGACCTGGCGAGAAATCTCTGGACGGCGATGCTGGCTGGATATCGGCGGTCACGTAGCCAAGGGGCGGTCGAGTGCGCTGTCGTGAGGATGAAGAAGCCAATGATACAGTCTCGTCGGACTGTCTATATACCGGAGCGTCCCGAGGGGTGGACATAAGCTTCGACTGAGGAACATTATGTACAGCAACATCCGGACTGCGATGTTGTTGTACGAGAGAGGGACCTCTCTCGCTCACAGCCTGTGCGGAGCTGGACGAGCTAGGAACCGAACCCAAAGGCCTCTTCCATCCTATTCTAAGTTCCGTCATCACTGGGTGTGCCTGTGGTAAGTTTATAGTGCTCACAACACCCGTATTTCCTTCCTGGGCTGCAACAGACAAACCCGGGTGTTGACCCATTCGGTGAATGGACGCGACGCCGGGCGAGCTAGTGGACGCAGACGCCAATGGCGTCGACCCTACTTGGGGCCTCTTAGGCGACTGCCGTATATCCATGAGCACTTTTGCCGCTAGCTCTTCTCTAGATTGTGATGACAGACGTGAACCTGTAGACGACATCACGGAAACATCACCCAATTCTTGTTCCTCTGAAAAAGAGAGTGAAAAACTTGAGTGACCCTGCGACAAGAGGACCGGCATGGTCCTCTCTCCGCTAACAACCTACCGTGACACATGTGTCGAACGTTTGTCATCCCAATTGATACACACTGAACAAGGATTAGTGCGAGTACATTGACTACAATTAATACAGCAATCATGAGAATCAGAGGAAGATTTCCTTCCATTACAATTTGAACAATAATCTTTCATTGTGAAAATAAACAGTCATAGTACCTGCAATAAGCCTTGAAAACAAGGATACATAATATAATAATCCATTATAATAAAATGAAAAAATAATTCAAAAAGAAAAAAATTTGAAAATTTTTTTTTTTTCAGAAGAGCCCAAGTTCCCAAAGGGAACCCTGAGCCCAAATGGATCCCAAAAAAGCCTAAGTGTAGACAAAAATTTTAAATCATTTTGAAAAATTAATGTAACACTTACGTACAATATTAATGTATCTTACTATGAATAAAACTAGGTAGAAGACAAGAAGTCACTATCAGAAGTAACTGTTGTCAACGTAAACAAAAAGTGTAAACAAACCAGAAACATGACTCCAGGCACTGGTAACCATGGCCCAGAAATCAGTGACTAATTTAAACACTATCTGATGCTAAACAGAGCCTTCCCTAGAAGAAACTGCAGAGCATCAGATGGTAGATGCAGACCAAAACGCCTAAACACCCAAAGGTGAGGACGTAAACATGGGGAAAAAACAGAAAATAATTCTGTTTCCAAGCCAAAACTCCCAAGAAATTTTAGTAATAAACATTACAAAAAATAAGCCAAAAGCATGGAAGAATAGCTAGGGGGGATGAAGGAAAAGGAGAGAGGAAACACTGATCAAACAATGGAACATTCATAGCAAGAATGACAACAACAGGGCCATGCCTTGAAAATAGGCAACATGAAATAATTTTGTAAAATAATTATAAGTTATTATAAGCCTATATCCTCTTCATATCCACCATTTCTCTCATAATTATGTGTCTGGCATCATTAAAACAGATTCACAGCACAAATATCAGTGAGGTGACATTGTTTTCAGGGCCAAACAAAGAATGCCATTTTTGTGCCAATTTCGAGACCTCCTTGACACTGCACATGCACAGTAGAGTAAAAGTATGGAGGATCTACCAGGACATCTAATTTTCGGTTTTTGATGCAAATTTTGGGGATTGGGGGGGCAAAATTTGTGTTTGGCCCTGAATTTAATGGAGTTTGCACCTGCTAAGTCTGGGTCATTGGTACAGTATAAAAATATACCAGAGCAAAAGCCAACACTCTCCTTGCTTATATTTCATATTCAGTCAAACACAAATAATATTTTGTTTATACAAATTTGTTTTATTACAAATTATTGGAGAGTGTAATAAAACAAAGTCTTGAATAACAAATTCAGACCACTAAAAATAATTAAGCCCTCAACTAATGTGAAAAGTTAAAAAATTTATAGTAATTTATATATTTTTTATACTTACCAATGACCCAGACATAGCTGGTGCTAACTCTTAAAATATAGGGCCAAACACAAATTTTGCCCCCCAATCCCCAAAATTTGCATCTAAAACCAAAGAAAACATGTCCTGAATGGCCCTCCACACTTCACCTCTACTGCGCATGCGCAGTGTCAAGGACGTTCCGAAATTGGCGCCATTAATCATTCTAATAACCAGTGCCTGGTAAGCGCTATGTACTCAGCGGGGAGGTAAGAGTTCCCAACTCCTGGGAGGGCCATCCCCGTCTGGGTCATTGGTAAGTATAAAAAATATATAAATTACTATAAATTTTTTAACATTTTTATACTGTACCAATGACCCAGACATAGCTGAATAGTAAAAAGGCTGGAGGGCCAAGGACATAGAGCAAGATTGAATACGCTCAATTATATAAAATAGAGTCATCCCCTCTAGGGAAAAAGAAGTATTAGGCCTTACATGTATCTTTCTTATTTATGATAAATTAGAAAGATACAACACCTTCCAAAATTGAGCATCATACATCCATGTACTCTATTAATATCTAGTATAATCCTTATACTAATAATTTTTAAAGTAAGCCAATAATTAAGTAAGTCTAGAGAATAGACTCTTTATACTCCTTAAAAGTGTCTGAGGATTGTATAATAATGTCCGTTGACACGTGCTATATTCAAAAGCTATACTTTAAAAACTAAGACCTGAATGAATTTTTAAAACATAAACTTCTCACTAAACAACCATCCCAATAACAGCTCAGAATTACTATCTCCGGAGGAGGTATCCCCTTGTTTTCATAGTAAAACAGGTGACCCAAGGGAACACCGTCCCCCCCCCCCCCCTTTTTCTTGCCCTGGGTCAAATAGCCCAGAGCGAAGAGGGCAGCAGAACGGAGTCACTGCCAAAACAGACAGCCTACCTAGCTATAGTGGCAACTGTTAAGTGAATGACATTCTGAGCAGTAGATAATAGACCTAACAATAGAGGCCTCCAGAAATGGACTCAATATTTCTGAGATAAAAATTCATGAATGTGGATGGCTGAGCGCAATGAGCAGCCTTCAAAAATCTATAATAGCGACACTATTAATGTAAGCCCAAGATGTAGAAGAACTCTTACTTCATGAGGCGAAATCTCAAACACAACTGCTGAGTCAATAATATACCATAAGCAGTATCGATAGTTAATTGAATCCATTAGCAATAGAATGGAGCGTAACGTCCTTCTATTAGGCATCAAAGACAGAAGAAGCTTATGCCCGTAGTAATAAACAGATATCTGTTTATAAATACATAAACTCTAACCGGACAGAGTAAAGGCCTATGCCCGTACGAAGACGGAAGGACCTTAATAACAATAGGTTCCGAATATTAATTAGGAGCCTGACTCTTATGCGAAAATCCAACCTAAATAGTAAAGGAAGTAGTGATTCCGAAACTACAAAAGTGAAAATCATCCACCGATAGTGCATGAAACTCACTGACTCTTCAGAAAAGAGAAGCCAACAGAATTACTGTCAGAATTTGAAAACTACTGTTTCCAAAGGCTCAAATGATTACTTAGCTAAATAAGAACCGAAGTTAAATTCCGTATAGGAATTTAATCTAATGATTCTAAATCTATTTATCGAAAAGTTACTAACTGACTTAGATAAAGAGACATAAGACTCAATTGTAAACTATCATAGAGTGCATAGGTATGAGGTAACATAAACCTATAACCTTAATAATAACAGGCTGCAGTAGATCTTGTCAAACAAGTATACTAAAAAGTTGCATTGACTAGTATGGAGGGATCAACAATATCAACATAGTGATCCCTACACCAACGACGGAAGAGCCTCCACTTTAGCCGCATAGTATAGCGAAGAAGAGGTTCTCCTATAGTAAGAAATCGCGTCCAAAGCTCGTCCAGTACAATGCTTACAATGCAATAAGGACCACACAACGGAATACATGAAGGTTGAGACCTTGCAGGTTGTGATAAAGATGACACGATTTTACCCAGCGAAAAAAGATCCTCTCATAGAGGAAGATTTCGCGTTAAGTCCCACAGTAGACATCAGAGTAAAATACCCACGGTCTCTGTGAAGACAGAGATGCTATCAACAGAAATGTATTGTGGTTGTTTATCTTAGCAATACTTGCTGAAACAACAGCGCAGGAGGATACGCATATCCTATCATTCCGTCCTGTTAGATCAATAGAGCGTTAACAACATAAGCTCAGAGATCCGGACAAGCAAACACATACGTCTGCAATTGACAAGCAAGTTGTGTCGTAAATAAATTATCATTGGGCGCTCCCATTGATAGCAAATCTGATTGAATACTTGTTTGTTGAGAGTCCATTCTGACGGCAACAAGCGACCCATAAGTGAACGGGAGTCCGGTAATACAATCAGACGACCCGGAATATGACGGACCGAAGCAGAACTTGGTGTACTATAACAAACAGAAGGATTCTTTCCATTAAATTGAATAACGGAAACGAATGAGTGCCTCCCTGGTTCCGGAGATACGCTACTACTGTCGAATTAACGGACAGGATTTGGACATGCGTTTCTGAATAATGTTCATCCAATGACATAAAGCAAGCCTAAAAAAACATTATTCAGTGGAAGATAAGTGCTTGCTTAGAGACTGCGGAACCCAAAGACCCTGGCACTTCGAATCCGTTGGGATCAATATTATATCCCAACCTGTTTGACTGGCAACCGTCATAATTATAAAACTCGGATCCGGCAACTGCAGTGGCACTCTCTGAGTCAACCACCGAATGTTTGCCCCAGTCTGAATCTCTTGCTTACACTAGATAGACAAGAGAACGTGTAAATCGAGCAATTCATGGATTGCTGAAAAGTTGCCGTCGAAGAGAAGCTTCTCCGAGAACGAAGCGACTCTGAGAGAGTTCTTCACTTTACAATCCACGCGCGTAGATGTAGCTAGGGCTGCATCACGTCTAACCAACTCCAAACAGCCACTGAAGGGCGGAGTTATACGTGAACAAACTACTGCCCTTAAAAGAAATCACATTGAGGATAATATCCCGGAATTCTTTCTCTTGAAGACGTAATGATAACGCCTCAGTAAGGTGGATTACGTATGATAAAGCGTCTAAGTTAAGTCTATTAGACATCATTGTCGTTTCCAACATTGTGGTTGGAAAAGACATAGTCGGCGAAAAAGAATATTTCCAGTCTTTAACAGGCGCCGTCTAGACACATATGAACTCTCGGTATGCCCTGTTCTGCCAAAATAAAATATTCGTATAAATGATAAAAGGCAGAAATGAGCATTGCGGACAAGAAACTAAACTATCATGCTTGGTAGCAGGCTTATATATATATAGCGTTGATAAATAATACACATGTTCTAATGACATTATTGTACTGTGTCGGTAAGTCAGGGACAATGTCCCTGAACCGATCCAAAATTCCGTGTCCAATGACGCTATAAGTCTCTTATCCAACATCGCAGCAATGTAGTCCGAAATAACAATCACTGGAAGATAATGCCGGAAGATATGTATGGCAGCTTCCGATGCTACGAAAGGGAAAACTCGAAATCTTTCGAATCCCTCTCGCCATCCTGTCGGACCCTATAAAGCGTTCGGTCGTCCATACCTGATGCAACCGCGGACCGCACCGACCCAGCGCCGTCAGATAATTCCTGATTCGACCAAGAAACTGTCAATTGCTGGGATGCTGCGAAAAAACTGTGCTAACTCGGATAGCACGTCCGTCACTGAGGCCTGTGGAGAAGCGGTCCTACGATGCATTGCCGCTGGAAGCTCCGTGATCGTTACCCCGTGCATACTACTAATATGCGAGCGAACAGAGTGTATAGGCCTCGTGTCCCTTGGCTACTGGATGGCGTGACCTGTTCGCCGTGGAATCACTGAATGACGAAACTGATCGGATACTCGAGGTCACGTAGCCAATGTGTGGTCGTGTGCACTGCTGTGAGGATGAGGAACCATTATCGACAGTCTCTCGGACTGTCAATATAACGGAGCGTCCCGAGCGACGGACATATGCTCCGAATGTAAAAAATCTGAACCACAACATGCGGTCCCCTATGTTGTTGGACGAGAGAGGGACCTCTCTCGCTCACAGCCCGGACGGACCTGGACAAGCCAGGAACCGGACTAACAGGCTTCCTCCGATCTGTCCTCAATCCGCCGCCACTGGGTGAGTACTAAAGTAATTATAGTGCTCGCATCACCCAAAACTCCTTCCTAGACCGCAACGGACGAACCCGGCAGCCGAACCATTCGATGAATGTACGCTACACCGGGTGAGCTAGCGAATGTCACTCCGTCGATCCTACAAGGGACCTCTTAGGCGATAGACATATTCCATGAGCACTTATTGCCGCTAGCTCTTCATTAACTATGACGACAGAGGCACACTTTTGAAAGACATCTCCGTAACTTTGCGAACAAGAAACCAGAAATGCTTGGTAATAGCAAGCATATAATAATAAATATATAGCGTCATTCAATAATTCAAAAGTTTGTGTGACATTATTGGACTATGTCGGAACTGAGGGACGAAGTCCCTGATCCGAACCAAAAATTTCTAAGTCCACCGACGCTATCAGTTTCTTATCCGGCATCGCAGCATTCTGGTCCGACGAAAGAAGCTGTAGAAGATCAAGTCAGATGACATACACAACAGCATATGTTGTTCCGAAAGGGAAAGCTCGCAATCCTCCGAATCCCTTTCAGTATCCCGTCAGACCGGATGAAATTTTCGGACGTTCGTACCCGCTTCCGCGGAGCGTCCCAACCCAGCATTGTTGGATAAAACATATGTGACAGATTCAGTTGTTGCTGGGATACTGTGATAAGCTGTGCTATTTAGGATAGCACGTCCGTCCCCATGGTCTGTGCAGTAGCGGTCTTACGATGCATTGCCGCCGGAAGCTCCATGTACGTTGACTCCCGCACACTTTCCTATGCGAACGTCCGGAGTCTGCAGGCCTCGTGTCCCTGGCTACCGGAGGGTGAAACCTGGTCGCCGATGATTCTCTGACTGGTGAAGCTGACTGGATATCCGAGGTCACGTAGCCAAGAGCTGTCGTGTGCGCTACCATGAGAATGAGGAAGCCTTATTGACAGTCTCTCCGGACTGACTATATGTCGGAGCGTCCCGAGCGACGGACGTATGCTCCGAATGCGAAACATTTTGTACCACAACATCTGGGGCCAGATGTTGTTGTACGAGAGAGGGGCCTCTCTCGCTCGCCATCCGGATGGACCAGAACGAGCTATGAACCGGACTAAAAGGCTTCCTCCGTTCTCCCTCTAATCCGCTGTCACTGGGTGTGCATTTGGTTGATTTATAGTGCTCGCATCACCCCAAAACTCCTTCTAGACCGCAACGGATGAACCCGGCTGCCGAACCATTCGATGAATGGACGCTACACCAGGCGAGCTAGCGGACGTCAAAGGCCGTCGAACCTACTAGGGTCCTCTTAGGCAATTGGCGTATTTACATGAGCACTTTTCCGCTAGCCCTTCATTAATTGTGACGACGGAGGCACACTGTTGGAAGACATCACAGATACATCACCCTAATCTTGATCATCTGAAATAGAAATTGATAAAGTAGAGTGACCCTGCGGGGAAAGGACCGGAATGGCCAATTCCCCACTAACATACCGTGACATATGCTTCCCATGTTGTCATCGAAATCATCAGATACAGAACAGGAGTTAATGCGAGTACACTGACCACATGCAGAATGATTATAAAAGTCAGAGGAAGACTTCCTCTTATTACAATTGATCAAAATCCTTTCAATGTGAAAAGAAAACAAAGTCCTGGTACTTGCAGCAACCCCTGACAATCAAAATACATAATAATAATATGATCCATTAACATAGAAAAAATAATTGAAATCAAAATATTTTGAAAAAATATTTTTTCAGAACAGCCCAAGTTTCTGAAAAGTAACGTTGAGCCCCAATGGATCCCAAGCCTAAGTGTGGACAAAAATTTTAAAAATATTTTAAACAATTTATGCAACACTTACGAACAATAATAATGTATCTAGTTATGATTAAATTAACATCAAGGTATTATTTTCAAGAAATCCCCCCCTCACACAGAGGGCTGTTGTAAATGTAAATAATGAGTGTAAAAACACTAAAATAAGACTCCAGGCACCCAGGCCCGAAATCAGTTACCAAAAATACACTATCTGATGCAAAACAGAGACTTCCAGGGAAGAAACTGCAGAACATCAGATGGTAGATGCAGAACACAACGCCTAACCACCCAGAGGTGAAGACGTAAACATGGGGAAAAGAACAGAATTCATTCTGTTATTCAGCTAAAACTCCTAGGAAATTTTAGTAATAAAAATTACAGAAACTATGCCAAAAGCATGGGAGAATAGCAAGAGGGGACTTAAAGGAAAGGGAGAGAGGAAAACACTGAAAAATCAGTGTAACTAAATAACAAGAATGACAACAAAATGGCTGCTGCCTCGAAAATAGGTAACTTAACATAATTTCATTAAAAAAATTTAAGTTACAGCCCTGATAATATTCTGTCACACATTTTTCCTCTCCTCCTTCTCTATCCTCCTTAGAATCACCATTTCACTAATATTTATGTGTCTGGCATCATTTAAACTGAGATTTACAAGCACAAAGATCAGTCAGATGTTAACTGATGAAGGGCCAAACTTAGAATGATTAATGGCGCCAATTTCGGAACGTCCTTGACACTGCGCATGCGCAGTAGAGGTGAAGTGTGGAGGGCCATTCAGGACATGTTTTCTTTGGTTTTAGATGCAAATTTTGGGGATTGGGGGGCAAAATTTGTGTTTGGCCCTATATTTTAAGAGTTAGCACCAGCTATGTCTGGGTCATTGGTACAGTATAAAAATATATCTTGTTATTGGTACCTTCCGACATTTGACGTCCCATTTTGAAAAATGTTGAAGAAACTGAATTCCCAGTGATGTTTGAACGACAGCATAATTAAAGTCTCAATGGGTTAAGCTGTTTTTGCCTAGCAAAATCAGACTTTTGTTCAGATGGAACAAGATTTGAAAAGCTTATAAATAAAAATTCATAGTCTTAATGTGTCGTTCCGTGAGGGATGGAGAATCAACCTCCATAGCCCTCTCACCATCTGAAACATGGTCAACACCATCCGAATGTACAGATGACTGGACAAACCCAGAACCATCCGACAGCTCACTACCGGAGACTGTTGACGGCAGAAACTGTGACTACTGGGATGCTGCGATACACTGCGCAATCTGTGGCAGCAAGTCTGTGAACGAGGCTTGCAGAGCAGCGATTATCTGCTTCTTAATCATATGTTGCTCACTGGACGGAGATCTATCCCCAGATGAATGTCCCACATAAAAATGCCTCGAATGACTCGCTAGAGGTTAATCTGACTTCGGTGGTGAAGACTGGGAACATCTCCGTGGAACAGCATGAACAAGCGAAGTCGGACAGCTAGTCTGCGGTCTAACATGCTTCATCGATGAAGCAGAGGAAGAAGCCATAGCTGCAAATGGCCTGGCTGCAGCATGGAAGGAACATCCCAAACTGCAAGCATGCATGGGCGTCCCAACTCATAAAAGTATCTTGAAGCGAAAAAAGTCGGCCCCGACTGCTGACGGAGAGGGATCTTCACCTCGCGATCTGGCTCCAGACCTCGCCGAGCATTCCATTTAGAAACTTGTAGGCTTCTATCCCTTAGCATGCTTTTTCATGGAAGTAGAGGAAGCCGTAACGGCCGATGTGGCTGAAGTGTGGAAGTAGCATTGCTCCAACTCATTGAAGTTTCTCACAACGGACAAACAGTCGACCCCAACTGCTAACGGGACGGAAAACGATCTCCAACCCCCGATCTGGCCCCAGATCTCGCCGAGTATCCTGTTGAGAAACTTTAGGCTAATCCCCTTTGCGTGCACTTCCATGTAAGAAGAAGAAGCCATGGCCGCAACCGGCGCCGGCGGCATTGTGGAAGGAACATTCTGACATGTGTTCCAACTCATTATAGTTTCTCGCACCGGACACAGTCGACAACAACTGATAACGGGGTGGAGAGGGTTCTCCAACCTGCGATCTGACCCCAGATCTCGCCAAGCATCCTGTAGAGAAACTTAAAGGCTTGTTCTCCTTGTTGCAATCGTTGCTAGGTGAGTTTAATATTATAAGGTGCTCGCTTTACCACATTATGCTACTCTACCGCACCGGACCTATCTGGCGTCGCGGCTCCATAAAAAGGGACCACCACTGCACCGCTCGAGGTAGCTGCATGCTGAGAATTAATTAATCCTGTGCATAATATCATGAGTACCTTGAGAGCTAGCTCTATTTTACTCATCAGAGTGGGGCTCATCAGAGTGCGACAACAGCAGCATGTATCGAACAGGTGTCAAAGTACCATCACCATGTTCTTGTTCCTCTGAAAAAGAGACTGAAAGACCAGTATTAGCCAGCAGTGAAGGTTCCCATCGGAACTTCACCGCACACCATACAGATCAACACCCATTACCAACGTTCGCATCCCATAGTACAAGTACTGAAGGATATTATTTATTATTTATTTGTTGGTGTTTAAGGTCACATACTTATGCACAATGGCTAATCGTGACCGTCAGTTTTACGGGTGGAGGAAGCCGGAGTACCCGGAGAGAACCACCGAGCAACGACGAGCAGCTGTCAGCTCTCCAACATCGTAACTCTGAACTCTGCACCGCAGCACAGGCAGGGTTATATTGGTTGAAGACATGCGCACCATCGACGGGCAGTACGCCTCAGTACACAGCGTCATCAAGCCCCCATGTAGGCAATGGGGGTGAAGTGTCTTGCCCAAGGACACAACACGGTTGCCGCAGGTGGGATTCGAACCGAGGACCTCTCGGCTTGTAGCCTGCACCTCTACCAACTGAGCCAACACGCCCCAAGTACTGAAGGAATGCCATGACTATCAGCTAACAACAAGCCTTTATTCCGAGGCTTCCTGGACTTACACTAAGTACCAATTATGATGATGGCAACAATAATAATGAAGCCAAAAACATAAGTTCGCGGCACTCCCAAAAATAAACATCACAAGGATACAAAACATAGACAATAACAAAAAATTTTGAATAAAAGTTTTTTTTTAAATTTTGAATGAAGCCTAAGTGCTCCAAGGGAACCTCATGAGCCCAAGGATGTGCCAATAGAGCCTAAGTGTGGACAACCACTAACTAATAAAAGCTAAACTACCGGAATAAGATATACTATGTATCCTAATAGAAAAACAGTAATTGTTTTAAAGTAAACATTGAATTAATACAAATCCAAAACGTTACTGAACAGACAACAACGTCAAGATGAAAAACCGGAAACTAACCAACAACAGGCACAACAAAGGCCCAGAGTCAGTGACCGATCAACAACCACCTGATGCAAAGCTAGATCTTCATATGAAGAAAAAACAATACATCTGGTAGAAGATGCAAGAATACAAATATGTCTTGAACCGAAATAGACAGGACGTAAACATAGGGGATAAACAGAATACTTATTCTGTTTACAAGTTAAACTCCCAAGAATTTCATAAAAAATTCTTTAATAAAAAAGCCGAAAGAGCTTGGGAGTATAACAGGAGGGTTCAGGAGAGGGAAGGGAAGTAATACTAACCAAACAACAGTGGAGTCATATTATAATGATGACGTTCAGAAGCAAATCCCAAAATTGGGGAACATGAATAATTTTACATAAAAATTATAAAGTTACAGCCCTGAACATCCAAAATCACCATTATTCACTTCCAGCATCCTGTTACACTGTTGATTCCATGAAAACCATCATTAATTTGTGTCTGGCATATTCAAAAATGAAAATTTAAAGCACAGATGTCAGTTCACTGACTTTGGGCCAAACAGAAGAATGATGTTGGCACCAATGCCAGTCTCATTCTGGGTACTGCACATGTGCAAGTACTAAAAGTATGGAGGGCCAGATAGGACTTTTAATTTTTGATATTGTATGCAAATTTTGGGGATGGGGGTTCAAATTTGTGTTTGGCCCTTAATAATACTGAGGTTGCAACAGCTAAGTCTGGGCCATTGGTTTTAGTATTAAAATATAAGCCGGCCTTCCAACTTCACAGATTTCAGTTCGGGAGCGCACTTTTTGAAAATATGCCCAGCTCCTGACTTAGTAATGACAACTTCAAAGACAGAAATGTTGGATCGTGTAAGCTGTTACAATGAAAAAAACCCCTTGCCCTTCACACATGGTATCAAAATTTGTTCTTTTAATAATTTCTTTTTTAAATTAAAAAAAAATGAAAGTGTCAATGACACTGTAGCTCAACTTGTTAAGACATGTACATGTATAGTATGTGACACAGCAATGAAAAACATCTAGGTAATGACCTGATAACAAAGGTACATATAAAGTATTGTAACGGTCTGTACATAAATACTGACCGCAGCCTGTAACAAATGTATAGGTAAAGTATTGTAAAGGTGGGTACAGTCAGATGCTAAACTAGAAAAGAAATCTTTGAGTCCCAGAGTGGGTCTGACTGAACCCCAAAATATTTGTTCTCATAGCACAGTGATAACAAAGGCACCCCAAAACACTTATTACTGTCCCAAGGTGATAACAAAGGCACCCAAGAAGTTTCATGAAAATAAGTTCATAAATACGAGCCGTATCGAAGTAGACAAAAAACTGACTGGACCTAATTTCGGTACAAAATGGCCACTGGCAGTCATTTTGAATTTTGGACCGCAACCAGAAACACTCATTCTCATCCCAAGGTGATAACAAAGGTACCCAAGAAGTTTCGTAAAGATCGGTTCATAATACAGCCTCTAGCCCAAGCCGAATTGACATGTGCACTTAATGTCTATAAGTAGCACTGAATAAATCAAAATTCATCTAATTTGCATAATTTCTGCACGAGAAAAAAAACCCATACTATATATGATGTATTCCATGTCACTAAACATTAATACAAAAATTTATTCAAATCAGAACTTTCATACAGAAGTTCTGTACAAAAAACATGATTTCACTAATTTTGGTACAAAATGGCTGCTGGTGGCCATCTTGAATTTTGGGCTACACCCCCAAAACACTCGTTCTCGTCCCACGGTGATAACAAAGGTACCCATGAAGTTTTGTAAAGATCGGTTCATAAATACGGCCTCTAGCCTGAGCCGTATAGAAGTTGTGTACAAATGAAAGTGTCAATGACACTGAAGCTCAACTTGACAAACTTGGTAAGTTATAAAGGAAATGGCAAACTTAAAGATCATTTGTACCAATGTTATTTTTTTCAAATTTCAACATAATAGCATTATGTGTGCACAACGTCAAGAGTAATCCATGCATTTTTAAATGTAAACTGTAAGACTGGCTAAAGGAAGAATGTTGATACACAAATGCAGTATGTTCAGAGGTTATTGTAAATGGCAACTTTTTTCACCGAAATGAATGCTTATCAATAGCTCTTATCTAAAGTTCTGATCTAATGAGCACACCAAGTTCAAAAACAATCCTATGATAAATGTGGCCTGTAGGCCATGTCAAAGAATGTTGATGCACAAATGCAATAAATTCAAAGATTGTTACTAACAGCTACAGTTTTTGATTGAAATGAAAAGAAAACCAATAGCTCCTATCTTTGTAAACCTGCATAAGCATACAAAGTTTCAAAACAACCTGATAATGAATGTGTCCTCTGAGGCATGCCAAATGAAGATGTTTATGCACTAAGTAGAAGGTCATTGCTTGTGGCAATGGATTTTTTTATGGAAATTCATAAATATACCCTGCAGAGAGTGCAAAAGGGATAAGTTGATGCACAAATGCAGTAAGTTCAAAGGTTGGTGATAACGACAATAATTTTTTATGGAAAAGAAAAAAAACAATAGCTCACATCTAGAGGTCACACGGAACACACATACCAAGTTTTAAAGAGATCTGATCATAAACGTGCCCTGAAGGCTGTGTTAAAGGGAAATATTGAGGTCTGACTAAACTAAATTCAAAGGTCAACATTTTTTGACAGAAATGGAAGAAAATCGACAGCTCCCATATAGATGCCACCCTACACAAGCTCACCAAGTTTGCAAGCGATCCAATCATAAATGTGCCCTGCAGGGTGTGTCAAAGGGAAATATTGATGCTCAACTAAAAGTTTTTACTAAGTTAATTGAAGGTCATTGCCAGTGGCAACATTTTTTGACGGAAACCAAAGAAAATCGATAGCTCCATCTAGAAGCCTCCCCAAACAAGCATGCCAGGTTTCAAAGCAATCCGATTATAAATGTGCCCTGTAGGGTGTATAAAAGGGAAATATTATGGTCTGACTAGACTAAGTTCTAAGAACGTTGGCCGCGGCAACATTTTTTGACGGAAATGGAAGAAAATCGATAGCTCCCATCTAGAGGTCACCATAAATAAGCATACCAGGTTTCAAAGCAATCTAATCATAAATGTGCCTTGTAGGGTGAGCCAAAGGGAAATATTGTGGTCTGACTAAACTAAGTTCTAAGAATGTTGGCTGCGGCAACATTTTTTGACGGAAATTGAAGAAAATCGATAGCTCCCAACTAGATGGCCTCCCCAAACAAGCATACCAGGTTTCAAAGCAATCTGATCATAAATGTGCCCTGTAGGGTGTGCCAAAGGGAAATATTGAGGTCTGACTAAACTAAGTTCTACGAACGATTGCCATGGCAACATTTTTTGCCGGAAATTGGAGAAAATCGATAGCTCCCATCTAGAGGTCACCCTAAATAAGTAACCCAGGTTTCAAAGCAATCAAATCATAAATGTGCCCTGTAGGGTGTGCCAAAGGGAAATATTATGGTTTGACTAAATTAAGTTCTAAGAACGTTGGCCGCAGCAACATTTTTTGACGGAAATGGAAGAAAATCGATAGCTCCCATCTAGAGGTCACCCCAAACAAGCATACCAAGTTTCAAAGTAATCGGATCATAAATGCGACCTGTGAGGTGTGCCAAAGGAAATTGTGGACGTACGTACTAAAGTACTACGTACGCAGGCGGACAAGAAGTGATGGCAATAGCTCAGCTTGACTTTGTCAATGACACTGTAGCTCAACTTGTCAAGACATGTACATGTATAGTATGTGACACAGCAATGACAAACATCCAGGTAATGACCTAATAACAAAGGTACATATAAAGTATTGTAATGGTCTGTACATAAATACTGACCGTAGCCTGTAACAAATGTATAGGTAAAGTATTGTAAAGGTGGGTGACAGTCAGATGCTAAACTAGAAAAGAAATCTTTGAGTCCCAGAGTGGGTCTGACTGAACCCCAAAATATTTGTTCTCATAGCACAGTGATAACAAAGGCACCCCAAAACACACTCATTCCTGTCCCAAGGTGAAAACAAAGGTACCCAAGAAGTTTCATGAAGATCAGTTCATAAAAACGAGCTGTATAGAAATTGTGACAAAAAACTGATTGGACCTAATTTCGTTACAAAATGGCCACTGGCAGCCATCTTGAATTTTGGACCACACTCAGAAACACTCGTTCTTGCCCCAAGGTGATAACAAAGGTACCCAAGAAGTTTCGTGAAGATCGGTTGATAAATACAGCCTCCAGCTCGAGCCGTATTGACATGTGCACTTACAGTGCATAAGTAGCACTAAATAAATAAAAATTCATCTAATTTGCATAATTTCTGCACGAGAAAAAAACCCGTACTGTATGTGATGTATTCCATTTTACTAAACATTCATACAAAAATTTATTCAAATCAGAACTTTCATACAGAAGTTCTGTACAAAAGACTGACTGCACTAATTTTGGTACAAAATGGCTGCTGGTGGCCATCTTGAATTTCGGACCACACCCAAAGACACTCGTTCTCATCCCACGGTGATGACAAAGGTACCCAAGAAGTTTCGTAAAGATCGGTTCATAAATACGGCCTCTAATCTGAGCGGTATAGAAGTTGTGTTCAAAAAATTGATTAGACCGAATTTCGGTACAAAATGGCTACTGGCAGCCATCTTGAATTTTGGACCACACTCAGAAACACTCGTTCTCGTCCGAAGGTGATAGCAGAGGTACCCAAGAAGTTTCGTGAAGATCGGTTGATAAATACAGCCTCTAGACCAAGCCATATTGACATGTGTACTTACTGTGCGTAAGTAGCACTGAAAAAATCAAAGTTCATCTAATTTGCATAATTTCTACACGAGAAAAAAACCCGTATTATATGTGATGTATCCCCTTGTACTAAACATTCACACAAAATTTTTTTCAAATCAGTGCTTTCATATGGAAGTTCTGTGCAAAAATCTGATTGCACCTAATTTTGAACAAAATGGCTGCCATCGGCCATCTTGAATTTCGGATCGCACCCAAAAACACTCGTTCTCGTCCCATGGTGATACCAAAGGTACCCAAGAAGTTTCGTAAAAATCGGTTTATAAATACGGTCTCTATCCCGAGCCGTATTGGCATTTGCACTTACAGTGCTGAAATTAACACCAAATACATCAAAGTTAGTCTAATTTGCATAATTTACGTACAAGGAAAAAACCTGTATTATATGTGATGTATCCCATGGTACTGAACATTCATACAAAAAATTATTCAAATCAGCACTTTCATATGGAAGTTCTGCGCAAAAATCTGATTTCACTTAAGTCTGTACAAAATGGCCGCCAGCGGCCAACTTGAATTTCGGATCGGACCCAAAAACACTCGTTCTCGTCCCACGGTCATAACAAAGGTACCCAAGAAGTTTCGTAAAGATCGGTTCATAAATACGGCCTCTAGCCCCAGCCGTATTGAATTGTTGATGGACAGATGGACGACTGGCCATGGCATAAGCTCAAATTTGGCTTTGCCAAAGTTGAGCTAAAAATAATTAGACCTAATTTCAGTACAAAATGGCCACTGGCAGCCATCTTGAATTTTGGACCACATCCAGAAACACTCCTCCTTGTCCCAAGGTGATAACAAAGGTACCCAACACGTTTTGGGAAGATCAGTTCATAAATACAACCCCTAGCCCAAGCCGTATTGACATGTGTACTTATTGTGTGTAAGTAGCACTGAAAAAATCAAAGTTCATCTAATCTGCATAATTTCTGCACGAGAAAAAAACCTGTGATGTAACCCATGGTACTAAACATTCACACAAAAAAAATATTCAAATCAGAGCTTTCATAAGGAAGTTCTGCGCAAAAATCTGATTGCACCTAATTTTGTACAAAATGGCTGCCATCGGCCATCTTGAATTTCGGACCAGACCCCAAAACACTCGTTCTCGTCCCACTGTGATACCAAAGGTACCCAAGAAGTTTCGTAAAGATGGTTCATAAATACGACATCTAGCCCGAGCCGTATTGGCATTTGCACTTACAGTGCTGAAAGTAACACTAAATACATCAAAGTTAGTCTAATTTGCATAATTTAGGCACGAGAAAAAACACATATTATATGTGATGTATCCCCTGGTACTAAACATTCATACAAAAAAATTTTCAAATCAGAGCTTTCATATGGAAGTTCTGTGCAAAAATCTGATTGCGCCTAATTTTGTACAAAATGGATGCCAGCGGCCAACTTGAATTTTGGACCGGACCCCAAAACACTTGTTCTCGTCCCACGGTGATAACAAAGGTACCCAAGAAGTTTCGTAAAGATCAGTTCATAAATACGGTCTATAGTCTGAGCCATATTGAATTGTTGACGGACAGGCGGACGACTGGCCATGGCATAAGCTCAAATTTGACTTACGTCAAAGTTGAGATAAAAACCAAATCATGTGACCCCTCACTAGAACAAGCTTGATGAGCTTGTTACCATGTGTGGTGGGGGTAGGGGGGTGTCACATAATATGGTTTGGCTGAAATCGTCTTACTTTTTTTTCAACTATTTAATCTGTAAATTACGCAGGTTCATCTGGCCAATTCATTAAGTAAAGCAGTTATTATTGATTGAATTGTATGAGGTGACCACATTCACCATTTGGCTCCAGAAAGTAAACTTCCTGTTTCTCAGGTCTTTTTTTTGGAAAATTACGTGCGGGTGAGCGTTTTTTTTAATTTTATTTTTGTAATTATTTCTTTGCTATAAAAAATTCATATTCTTGGTTTATTTTATATTTTAGACCTCATAATCTACACAATAGCATGGGTGGTGGTGTATTGTGACCCTTGAGTACAAGATAACTTCGCTGACCACCCTGCACTGGATAAGTTTCTGTGGCAACCATGCTAAAAATAGATCATAATCAGTATGTTCTCTCTGTTTTCTGACCTCAATAGTAGGGATAGTCTCTCATGCAAAGTGTGGAGTGCATGTTAAACCTGTGATATTACATTATTTATTGTGAATGGGAAAGTGTGAAACGAATAGAAAAAGATATTCAGTTTCCTGACTGTCACTACAAACTTACAAAGCCAGGAAAAATCAGGGTTTTTTTTTTAGCAATATCAAAAAAGTGACAACATTCTAGTATTTTAAAAGTGTCTCGATATTGAAACTGATTTGTATTTTTAAACCAAATATATCAAATATGGGTATATCACTCAGCACTAGCCTGGGAAGGTCAACAAATGATGTTAAGGAGTGAAACTTCTTCCCACATGTTGAAAAGTTAAATGACAATAAGAGAAAAAAGAGAGCCCATCTAACTTTGGAATGTCTCCGTCAAGTCCATGTAAACATACTGATACATGTATCATCTGCCTGTAAACAAGCGAAGTGGGAACAAAAATTCATCTTGTCCATCAGAAACATTTTTGGGCCAGCATTTTGAAGTGAACCAGGATATGAATCATGAATATTAGCCTCATCTATACAAATGAATAAGTTTCTGCATGTTTTACTTACTGTAATCTTCGTTACCAAAAAGATCATCATTAGTAATATTATCTCTACTTTTCACTCCATTAATATGCTTAGTAGCCAGACCCATACAAATTCTCTTCTTTGATTTATATATTGCTGGCATTACAGTTCTCTTCCGACTCATCTACAAAATAAAAACAAAAAGTTGAAAACTTTATAGTAATTTATATATTTTTTATACTTACCAATGACTCAGACTTAGCTGGTGCTAACTCTTAAATATCTAGGGCCAAACACAAATTTTGCCCCCCAATCCCCAAAATTTGCATCAAAAACCAAAAATAACATGTCCTAGAAGGTCCTCCATACTTTTATTCTACTGCGCATGCGCAGTGTCAAGGAGGTCTCAAAATTGGCGCCAATTGTCATTCTTCCAACCAGTGCCTGGTAAGCGTTATGTACTCAGTGGGGAGGTATGAGTTCCCAACTCATGGGAGGGCCATCCCCGTCTGGGTCATTGGTAAATATAAAAAATATATAAATTACTATAACCTTTTTAACATTTTTATACTGTACCAATGACCCAGACTTAACTGAATAGTAAAAAGGTTGAAGGGCCTAGGACATAAAGAAAAATCCAATAACATCTAACAGAATTATCCCCTCAAGGAGAAAAGGAGAAGTAGGCTTTATGTGCATCTTTCTTATTTTCATCAAAGAAGAAAGACACAACACCATATTGTAATTGAGCACAATAACATCAATGATCTCTATTAACATCCAGTATAACCCGTTATACTAATTATTTTTAAAGAAAAGCCAATAAATAAAGGAAGTCCAGAGAAAAGAGACTCTTTATACTCATTAAAAGTGTCCGAGGATTGTATATTAATGCCCGTATGACACGTGACATGACATATACAAATGCTTCACACCGAGCTACACTTTAAAAATATTACATGGATGAGTTAAACATTAGCTTTACACTTTAAAACCATCCCGGCGCCGACTCAGAACTACTGACTCCAGAGGAGGTATTCCCTTGCTTTTCACTATAAAGCAGGTGACCTAAGGGAACACCCCCCCCCCCCCCCCTTCCCCTTGCCCTGGGTCAAATAGCCCAGAGCGAAGCAGGACAGAGTCACTGCCGGAACTGAAAGCCTGCATAACTATAGTTATTTATTTATTGGTGTTTAAGGTCACATACTTATGCACAATGGCTAATCGTGACCGTGACAGTTTTACGGGTGGAGAAGCCGGAGTACCCGGAGAGAACCACCGAGCAACAACGAGCAGCTGTCAGCTCCCCAACATCGTAACTCTGAACTCTGCACCGCAGCACAGGCAGGGTTAGACTGGTTGAAGACATGCGCACCATCGATGTGCAGTACGCCGTAGTACACAGCGTCATCGTGCCCCCATGTACGCAATTGGGGTGAAGTGTCTTGCCCAAGGACACAACGCGGTTGCCGCAGGTGGGATTCGAACCGAGGACCTCTCGGCTTGCAGCCTGCACCTCTACCAACTGAGCCACCGCGCCCCCATAACTATAGTTGCAACTGTTTAATGGACGACATTCTGAGCAACAGATAACAGACATAAACAATATAGATCTCCAGAAAAGGACTCACAATATTTCTGAGATAAAAATTCGTGAAAGTGGAAGGCTGAGACCAATATGCAGCCTTCATTAGATCTGTAATAGCAATACTATTAGCGTAAACCCAAGATGTTGATAGAGCTCTTACTTCATGAGCCGAAATCTTAAGCACAGACTGCTGAGATGAAGATAATTTATTATAAGCAGTACGGATAGTTAACTGAATCCACCTAGCAATAGAATGGACCGAAATGTCCTTTCTATTAGGCATCAGAGACAGAAAGAAACGTTTACGATTCTTTCTGATAAACTCAGATCTACGTTTGTAAATACATATAGCTCTGACCGGACAGAGTCAAGGCCTATGGCTGTCTGAAGACGGAAGAGCCTTAATAACAATAGGTTCCGGATATTTATTAGGAGCCTGATTCTTAGCCAAAAATTCAACATTAGTAGTGAAGGTAATAGTGTTTCCAACACTATGGTAGTGAAAATCATCCACACATAGTGCATGAAGTTCACTAACTCTTCTAGCCGAAGAGAAGGCTAAGAGAAAAGCTGTCTTATAAGATAAGAATTTGAAGTCCACTGTGTCAAGAGGCTCAAATGGTGCTTCTTTTAGCTTAAGAAGAACCCAAGCTAAATACCACTTAGGAATTCATCTAAGGGTTCTAGGTCTATTTATCGAAATTTTTTTACTAATTTACATAAAGAGACATTAGATCCAATCTGTAAACTATCATGATGTGCATAGATATCTGATAGCACAGAACTATAACCCTTAATGGTAACAGGCTGCAGTTTGATCTATCTCATCAAACAAGTAGACTAGAAAATTTGCAATGTCTGGAATGGAGTGATCATAAATATCTACAGAATGATCCCTCCACCACTGACAAAAGACCTTCCACTTAGCAGCATAGTTTAGCGAAGAGGAGGTCCTCCTACAGTTAGAAATCGCGTCCACTGCTCATCCAGTAAAATGCTTGCCGCGCAAGAAGGATCGCACAACGGAAATACGTGAAGGTTGAGACCTTGCGGGTTGTGATGCAGTCTGCGCGGTTTCCCCTGCAAAAGGAGATCCTCCTGCGGAGGAAGCTTCCACGGCATGTCCCACAACAGACACCTGAGTAGATTTATCCACGGTCTCTGTGGAGACAGAGATGCTACCAACAGAATTTTGCACTGAGATTGTTTTATTTTTAGCAATATCTGCTGAATCAACGGTGCTGGAGGATACGCATATCCTATCATTCCGCCCCATGAGATCGATAGAGCGCCTACTGCAAACGCTTGCGGACCCGGACATGGTGACACATACATCTGCAACCGATTGTTGAGATGCGTCGCAAATAAGTCTATCATTGGCCAATCCCATTGGTAGCAAATCTGATTGAATACTCATTTGTTGAGCGCCCATTCTGATGGCAACAAGTGACCCCCTCCGTGAAAGGGAGTCTGCTAATACATTCAGACGACCCGGAATATGACAAACCGATAGGAGAACTTGATGTTCCAGTACAAACAGAAGGATTCTTTCCGTTAAATTGAATAACGGAATGGAATGAGTGCCTCCCTGGATCCGAATATACGCTACTACCATCGTATTGTTGGAGAGAATTTGCATGTGTGCATTCTGAAGAATGTCTATCCAATGACGTAGCGCAAGCCAAATTGACATCATTTCTTTGATGTTTATGTGCTTGTTTAGGAACTGCAGATCCCAAAGTCCATGGCACTTCAAATCCGTTGGGCTCAATGTTGCGCCCGAACCTGTTTGACTGGCATCCGTCATAATTGTAAAACTCAGATCCGCCAACTGCAGTGGAACTCCCTGAGTTAACCAATGAATATTTGCCCAAGTCTGAATCTCTTGTTTCACTTGATTTGACAAGAGGATGTCCGTATCGAGCGAATGAATCTATAACCTTCAATTCTGAGTCAAAAAGATTTGGAAAGGACGAGTGTGTATCAAGCGAATGAATCTTTAACCTTCAATTCTGAGTCAAAAAGATTTGGAGAGGACGAGTGTGTAGCCGCCCCATCGGAATAAGATCCGCTACAACTCTGCACAAACCTATCAGTCTCGTGAATTCTCTCGCTGTAACTTTGTCTGAGTGAAGACAATAGCGAGCGTAACAACTGATTAATTTTGCTCTGGTTAACGGCAGTCGAACGAGATTGTTGTGCGTCTGGAAGCTCATTCCAAGGTGGGTGAATGACTTGGACGGCACCAGATCCGACTTCTCATTTACTATGAAACCGAGACGTCTGAGCAATATAAGCAGATTCTGTACATCGTTCTGAAGCGTTAACTCGTTGCCGTACCTCTGAAGAATGTCGTCCAAGTAGTCCGACGTTACCACAGACGAATGAACTCGGAAATAAGTCATTACCGAGTTCATTATTCGAGTGAAAGCCCAGTGCGCTAGATTCAGGCCGAAGCACATTGCTCGGAACTGATACACGACTCTTAGGACGGCGAAGCGAAGATACTTTCTGAACGCCAGATGTACCATGACGTGAAAGTACGCATCCTTGAGATCTATGCTCGTGGCAGAGTCGTTCACCCGAATGCTCGTAGTGACCGATCGAATGGTCTCCATATAGAATTTTGGAGCCACGATCAACTTGTTTATCCAGCTCAGATCTTTGACTGGACGGAACGAGCCGTATGGTTTTGGAACCAGAAAAAGATGGCTGTAGAAACCTGGAGATTCCTGGTTTTCTACGACCTCTATCGCGTTCTTCTCCAGAAGAGACTGGACTTCTGATATAAGCGAGCATCTCTTCTGCGAATTTGACGGAAGCTGAGTCCATCTTGGACTTCGAGTTAACGGAGGTTTTCCTTTGAAGGACAGTCTTAGTCCTTCCGAAATCAACCCTCGAACCCAAGGATCGTCCGTAATTGACCAATTGGTTGAGAAACTTGACAGTCTTCTGCACACTTGAACTCGATAGAGGTTTAAACCATCACATCCCGGACCTGCGAGGCCTGCGGAAGGAGAAACCACGTCCTCCACGGCCTGCACCTCGGCCTGTCGACCTAGGTGCATCTGACCAGTTGTCTCGCCAGTATTACGGCCCCTACCTGAGTCGCTGCCTTGACGGTCTCTAGAGTAAGATCTAGAGGACGCAAAGGAACCTCTATAGGAAATTCCCTTGGACGTATTCACCCCAGAAGTGCCTGTCCTACTCTTCTCTGCTGTATCCAACTTTTTGGAAGCAGATTTAAATAGCAGAGAATCTGAAGCTTTCTTAGTCATCTGATCATAAATTGCTGAAAATTTACCGTCGAAGAGAAGCTCTCCGGAGACTGTAGAGACTCTGAAAGAGTTTTTCACCTTACTAACCACGCATGTGGATGTAGCCAGGGCCGCGTCACGTCTAACCAACTCCAGATTTGCCACTGAAAGGGTGGAGTTATACATGGAAAAAGCTATGGCCCTCGAAAGAACTCTTAAGGAGGTCTGTACATCTTGGAATTCTTTTCCTTCGAGACGTAATGACAACGCACTGGTAAGGTGATCTGTGTACGATAATGCGTCTAAGCTAGCCCTGTAAGACGATATTGTCGTTTCCAACGTCGTGGTTGGAAGTGACATAGACGATGGTATAGATAATTCTAGATCTTCAGCCTGGTCGTCTAGACGCAGAGGAACTCTCGGAACGCCCTGTCCTGCCGTTTCGAATTTATTCCTTGAATTGATGAATGGCAGATGTAAAGCATTAGCCGATAAGAAACCGGACGTGCCCGTTTTGGTAGCAAGTTTGTATATAGTGTCAGTCAATAGTTCAAATGTCCATGAGACATTTCTGGACTGTGTCGGAAATCCATGGACGGTGTCCCTAAACCGATTAAAGAATTCAGTGTCCAGTGGCGCTATCAGTCTCTTATCCGGCTGTGCAGCATTTTGGTCCGGAGAAACAACGTCTAGCAGACAATGCCGGATGAACTGTAAGGCAATTTTATGTTGTTCTGAAAGGGAGAATTCCAATTCCTCTGTGTACCTTTCACCTTCCTGTCGGACCATTTGTACATCTCGGTCGTCTGTGCCTGTTCCTTCAGCGGAACGTACCGACCCAGCTTCCTCGGATAATTCCTGCTCCAACAGAGTTTCTGTCAGTTGCTGCGATTATTTGCGCTATCTGTGATAGCACATCCATAACAGAGGCCTGTAGAGCTGCGGTCTTACGGGATTTAGCCGCTGGTGGCTCCCTGGATGTTGACGCCTGCATACTCCTTTTATGCGAACGTCCGGAGAATGAAGGCCTCATTTCCCTGGCTACTGGATGGCGTGACCTGGTCGCTGTGGAATCCCTGGTCGGCAAAGCTGGCTGGATATCACTGGTCATGTAGACAAGGTGCTGTCGTGAGGATGATGAAGCCAATACAGCACTCTCTGCGGACTGTCTATATAACGGAGTGTCCCGAGCGGCGGCCGTTTGCTCCGAATGAGGAACGTTATGTACAACAACATCTGGGCCCAAATGTTGCTGTACGAGAGAGGGACCTCTCTCGCTCGCAGCCCGTGCGGAGCTGGACGAGCTAGGAACCGGACTAGGCCTCCTCCGAACCATCCTCATCTCCGTCGTCACTGGGTGTGCACGTTCTGTTTTTATAGTGCTCGCATCACCCACATCTCCTTCCTTGACCGCAACGGACGAACCCAGCTGCCGAGCCATTCGTTGAATGGTCGCTACACCAGGCGAGCTAGCGGATGCCAAAGCCGTCGATCCTACTTGGGACCTCTTAGGCAATTGGCGTATCTGCATGAGCACTTTTGCCACTAGCTCTTCATTTGATTGTGACGACGGAAGCACACTTTGAGAAGACATCACAGAAACATCACCCTGTTCTTGTTCCTCTGAAAAAGAGATTGAAAAACTAGAGTGACCCTGCGGAGAGAGGACCAGCATGGACCTCTCCCCACTAACAACATGCCGTGACACACGTTTCCAACATTTGTCATCCCAATTGATACACACTGAACAAGGGTCTGTGCGAGTACACTGATTACAATTAATACAGTAACTATGAGAATCAGAAGAGGACTTCCTCTGATTACAACTTGAACAATATTCTTTCATTGTGAAAAATTACAAACAGTCATAGTACTCGCACCAACCCTTGAAAACAAAGATACATAATAAAACAATCCATTATAACATGTAGAAAAAATAATTAAAAAAAAAAAAATTTGGACTAAATTTTTTTTAGAAGAGCCCAAGTTCCCAATGGGAACGATGAGCCCAAATGGATCCCAAAAAAGCCTAAGTGTGAATAAAAATTTTAAATCATTTCAAAAAAATTAACGTAACACTTACGGACAATATTAATGTATCTTGCTATGAACTGAACAAGACAGAAAATAAGTAATCACTGTCAGAAGTAACCGCTGTCAATGTAAACAAAAAGTGTACAAAAACCAGAAACAGACTCCAGGCACTGGTAACATGGCCCAAAATCAGTTACCAATTTAAACACTACCTGATGCAAAACAGAGACTTCCAGAGAAGAAACTGCAGAACATCAGATGGTAGATGCAGACCAAAACGCCTAAACACCCTAGGGTGAGGACGTAAGGATGGGGAAAAAACAGAATATTTATTCTGTTACCAAGCCAAAACTTCCAAGAAATTTTAGTAATAAACATTACAAAAAATATGCCAAAAGCATGGGAGAATAGCTAGGGGGGGAATAAAGGAAAGGGAGAGAGGAAACACTGAACAAACATTGGTAAATCCATAGCAAGAATGACATCACGGCCATGCCTCGAAAATAGGCAACATGAAATAATTTCGTAAAATATTTTAAGTTACAGCCCTGAACATTTCCTGCCACTGTTTCTTCCTCTCAGCCTTCTATTTCCTCCTTAGATCCACCATTTCTCTCATAATTATGTGTCTGGCATCATTAAAACTGAGATTTACAAGCACAAATATCAGTCAGATGTAACTGAATTGAGGGCCAAACAAAGAATGACAATTGGCGCCAATTTTGAGACCTCCTTGACACTGCACATGCACAGAAGAGTAATAGTATGGAGGACCTTCTAGGACATGTTATTTTTGGGCTTTGATGCAAATTTTGGGGATTGGGGGGCAAAATTTGTGTTTGGCCCTAGATATTTAAAAGTTAGCACCAGCTAAGTCTGGGTCATTGGTACAGTATAAAAATATTCATATTGGATATATCCACGATTGAGTTATGGTGTATTAATACTACTATCAATCAGAGCAGCAGTTTTACTCCCTAATTTTTGTGCTCTGGATAGAGACTGGTAGTTTTCAGTTTTTCGTTTTTTTCTGGAAACCGAAAAACTGAACAGAGATTTTCTTGGAAAACCTCCCTCACGGTTTTATGTCTGTCCACTACAGCAATCGGCCAGAATACACCAATCGAACAACGGACATTTTGGCCTGTATGGAGCATTGCCTGTAGGAATGTCTTTATGTCCATCGATCAACTAATATTCTTGACGATTTTTGATTCTCTATAGGGTTAGGTGGCCAGTCAGGGAACTCACAAGGCCGGCTGGGCGATGTTAACCGTACGCATTCTTCTCCCCCCAAATCTTGAATCTTGACACTAAAAATGCTAAAAGGTTAAATGTTCAAGTCAGTGACCCAATTCCTGATAAAGCCTTTTGTCTCCAAATTCGCAGAGAAAATGTGTGTTGGAAAAAAAACCTTCTCCTTTGTGTCCTTCATTCCCATCCCACTTCCCCATCATACTCCCGGTGAATCTTATTCTGTTAGACTGATATTTTAGACATTCTAATAGACAGTGTTCCAGGGTTTCCGGTACGCCTTGGCATTCATTTTCATTCCAAGTTTTTTTCCTTAAGCTTCAGTGGCGTCATCTTGAACAACGGTGACACCCTACTTCCCCCCCCCCCCCCCCCCCACATAACATCAAGGCACTCTTCAAAACCTGGCTTCTCTTTAAGACATAGGCCAAAAGATCTCTTTGCTTTAACCACCCTTGCCAGTTAACCCCCTACACACTGATGTCAAAACATCCTGATTTCAAGTAGCCATTTTTCCCATAATGCAACTGGGAATTTAACCAATTCAATCTTGTTTGACAGAGCTCATTGAGCTCTGTCAAACAAGATTGAATTGGTTAAATTTCTAGTTGCATTATGGGAAAAATTTGCACCCTGAACATTAGATATTTCAACATCAGTGTGCAGGGGGTTAATGTTACATTCTGCCATGACTCTTTCGCTAACGATTTTGGTCAGACTTGTCTAAAAAACTAGTCTGAGTGTCTTCAACATTGGTCCAATTTGTCTTTGATAGTCAAATGGTCTTCAAATAGCTCTGAGTTGTCTTAAACCGGGTCCAAAGTGTCTTCAAAACAACTGATCCGAGTTTTCAAAACTGGTCAGAATTGTCTTCAAAACAGGTCTGACTGGTCTTAGGCCGAGTGGTCTTTGGTCCAAGTTGTCCTGCTTCATGTGCATACACATAATGGAGAAACAGAAACAAAGATAAAGAGAAGCCCCCACAACACTGATCCATTAAGACATTAATAACCACCACTTACGTGAACATTAATAACTACAAAAAAACATACATGTACCACTGGGTATATCTATTAACACTAAAAATACAATAGCTCATGTTAGTCATGTATAAGAAGAACTACACAATGGAGATCAAAACATATGGTACGACACACCCACATCCATACATGTAAGGCATAAAAGCTGCATTAATTAACATTCATAAACAAAGGAAACTGAAGACTATAATGATGAATTGTGGGGTATTGTTTTCAAATGTTGAAGAAAAGGTCATGATACTTAATTATTTGTCCAATGTCCATATCTTGTAATTTTAAATCAAAATAATAAAATAACACTGCATGTTTACAAAAAGATGACAGCGCTCAAACTATGAAATCTGACAAATATATCCCTGTGAAAACCTCAGAATATTCACTCAGTTGCAAGGAAATGTTTTTTTGGGGGATCCTGGAATTGAAAATTTTCCTGCCGCGGGCCAAATCATGGTTGGTCCATGGAAAAGCGACCTTCCTTCGTTGCCCCATGACAGCCTCATTTTTTGCACCAAGCGCATAGACTGTCTGTGATGAGGGTGGGGGGGATGTCTATACCAGTCAAAAACAAAATGCTAATTTCTTATTTGAAGTGCTTCGTCTCTCAACTTCTCAACACTATTTTTCTCGTACTGAAATTCCAAAACAAGCTAGAAATGTTATAATCTGTTTTGTATCTGGTCAGCCATTTATCCAAAATATTCTGGATATGAAATGACAACATAAACACATGGATTCAATTGTTTTATTCACTAATTGCTCAGAAAATATGCATGTGTCATTTTCATGGCATTTTTCAGCATTCTGCAGCAAATTTATTTACCTTACCCATGTTACCTAATGATAGCACTTGTACAATGTACAGTGATATAAAGAAAACTGTTTGACAACTTGTTCTGACAATATGGCTCTACCGATAGCTGTATCTTGATTGCCAATATCCATTATTCAATTACGAATGTTCCTAGAATGAAACCATTCATGATATATCCATATATAAAAACTTTTCACACAGAAAACCGAAACCGAGGTTTTTTTCCTCCAAAACAACCCTGAAATTGAAATCCAATAAACAAAACCACCAGTTTCTAGCTAGAAGTACCAAAGAAAACATAGTTTGTAAAGAATTTGTAGATACTCCATATAGAATATGATAGTGGCAGTCATCCTACCACTTAAATAGGGCTGCCAACAAGATGCCGGAGGTAAAACAATCCTGTCTGAGGCCAGAATGACTCTATTCAAGGTCTGATGCACAATAGATTCCATGCCAAAAGGAAAGGAGGAGTGAGTAGATGGAATCCAGAAGAATAGTTCCAGCTGTAGGAAAAATCACAGTGATAGATTAGGGATGTTTGTTTGTTTGTTGGTGGTTAACGTCACATATTTATGCACCATGGCTAATCGTGACACAACATGGAGATGAAGTCAAGTTTAGTCAATCGTTGATCTACATGTTGCCCATTTTAGAGGACTTACACCCCAAGCATTGGTGACTGGGTCCTATTTTACTAGTAAAGCGGAACTGGTTTACCACAGGAAACAAGTGCTGCCTACTTCCCGGGGTTCCCACGGGGAGATAGATTAGGGATAAATTCATCAACTGGCTGAAAATGGCCAGAATCAATTTGTCTCTATTAAAGTGAGAAGGCCCTATCAGCTAACATAACAATAGCACCAGTCAATGGATAGGTGGTCTGAGAGAATTTGACTACTAGCACAGGAAAATACAATTGATGAGCTGGTAAGAGGAGATTTCTGGACAGTATATACATAGGGAATAAGTAAGTGCCTACCCAGATTCCATGTTGTGCCCTAACCAAACACAGTGCTCACATTATTAGTCTGTAGACTCTGACCTGAGACATAGGGTGGGCTCTCGAAACTGGTAGTCCTTGCCGCCTCTAGCTCTGCGAGAGAGGGGCAAGAGAATGCGAGATGCCTGTTTGGGTAAGAGGATTAATGAGTAAACTCATGATGACTATTACTATTATTTATTGGTGTTTAAGGTCAGACATTTCTGCACAATGGCTAATCATGACCACGACAGTTTTACGGGTGGAGGAAGCCGGAGTACCCGGAGAGAACCACCGAGCAACTGTCAGCTCCCCAACATACTAACTCCACACAAGCAGGGTTAGCACTGGTTGAAGACAGGTGCAGTACGCTTTAGTGCACAGTGTCACCATGCCCCCACATGGGCAATGGGGGTGAAGTGTCTTGCCCAAGGACACAACACGGTTGCCGCAGGTGGGATTCGAACCTAGGATCTCTCGGCTTGCAGCATGCACCTCTACCCACTGAGCCACCGTGCCCCCTCATGATGACTAAGTCCTTTACTCCCACCTGAATTTTCAAGAGTAAAAGCATCTTCATCAAGAGGGAGCGGAGAAGATGACCAAAACCCATCATAACAGTCATACCTTTTGCACTGTTTCATAAAAAAAGAAAAGTCAGAACGGTACAAAAAGGCAGATATTGAATCTCTAATAGGAAGTCGATCACTGATGGTTGAAACAAGTGTCATGAGCTAAAGAAGATTGCAACAGTTTTGAAGAGAGAGTAAAAGCATCTTCATCAAGAGGGAGCAGAGAAGATGACAAAAACCCATCATAACAGTCATACCTTTTGCACCGTTTCATAAAAAAAGAAAAGTCAGAACGGTACAAAAAGGCAGATTTTGATGCTCTAATAGGAAGTCGATCACTGATGGTTGAAACAAGTGTCATGAGCTAAAGAAGACTGCAACAGTTTTGAAGAGAGAGGAATATTGCAAATGGAATTGAAGCAGATCTTATCTTCACCATCAACGTATGACAAGAAGTATATTTTCATAATGTTCGTCAAAAAGACTTCAAAATTAGTGTTTCCGTCAAAAGTAAGATCAAACAAATCAAGACAAGAAGATGGAATCAAAGAGGCAGACGTATCAGAGTGAGAAAAAAGTAAAGATTCCAAATAGGAGCAGGTGCAATAGAGCATTTAACGTAAAAGAAACAACCATAAGAAATGGAAAGTAGCAGTAGGACTTTATTCTGTGGGACTATAATAAAGAAAACAAACAGATCTTTCTAGAGAAAGAAAAGATCCGTAATCTCTCCTGTAGATCAATGTCTAATACTCAACCAAAATGTGAAGAATCATAAATATTGCATGCAGGACACTGGCCAGAATTGGAATGGCATGGTCTGCCATAGAGCGCACCATTTTCTTGATGGCCTGACCCACACGAAGGATTTGACCGAGTGTCAGGCAGATGAGATTTGGATGACACAGCAGGTTAAGAAGCATGGAAAGAGCCAGGACCAGGAGGAAAGAGCCAGGACTAGGAGCAACCTGACTGCTTACCTGTGTTAAAGTGTGTTTACTAGAGCTGCATGGTATTTGATTTTTCAATACCGAGTACGGTATAAAATAAAATGCCGCGGTATGACTAAATACCGTGAGCATCATCGGCTTAACATTTTCGGGACAGGGGAACTTCAATCACAGGCAACGAGCATTTTACAGACAATGTATTTTTTAACTATTTCGCTGTTATGAATTTCTTCACTTTCGCAAAAGTGTTAAAAAACGATTGTCGGTAAAATGCTTATTACAAAAAAACTTCATAACTGTTCGTCTCGTCTGTATTACTGGGTGACAATTTGAACAGACTTCCCAATGTTTTCTCACGTTTGCCGAGGGCGCGTCACACTCATTGTTTTCAGCTCTTTCCAACACAGCCTTTTACACAGGCTCACCCGTGACATGAACATTTTTGTCCTCAATTAACATAGAATGTACAGTACAATATTCAGTCTCACTCAAAAAACGTTTTTTGAACCTACACTACGCTGCAAGCGACGATTACATGAATCGCCCAGGTCCGAGTTAAGAGAAAAGATTTAAACCTGTCCGATATTACGCCGACTGAGTTAGCAATAATTAAATCCAGTGAGGCATTTCAAGAGAAAAGGATTAGCTCATGTCGCGTAATCTCGGAGATAATTGTGTAAAGGATTAGCGATAATAAACTTCTGTACATCAACTCCACCTCAAGAAAACAAAGCAGTCTTATAGACACATGCACATTTTATTCTGACAATTTCTGTCGACAATGTCACCTCGAAAATAACATTAATGAGCAATATATTACACTGACAATTCTTCTTGAATTTTTCAATCACCTCACGCTGAATTAACATACAGTTTTAAAATGTTGAGAACAAAATACGTCATCATAATATTATACATCAAGTTAATGTCATAGCGAATTCAGTCTCAATTATTTCTATTCAAACTTCGTTGTGATGGTGTTGTTCATTTTAAATAGTTTCGGCTACATGTTGGCCTTCGGTTCTCATTTTTCTGCGTGCGTGGGTGCATTGGAAAACAGTGGTTAGAGTCGGCTTCTGATTTTCGCTTTTTTTCCCCGTATTGAATCTTCTAATTATCGATGATATCACCATCACGTTGAATGCCAAAACAAACACAGGTAAAGCTTAGAAATCGAAAAAAAGGATATCTGATATACTTTTGATCGATGCTGTCGTGCCCTTATAAATTATGGGTTATGGAAGCGCGGCAGCATCGAGCGCATAGTGATAACAAATTTATCCAACTGCCCCGTTACAGCCCATTGCCTTCATTTCTCAGTATAAATTAGGTTAAATGGGCGTAATAAGAGCCTCCATTGTAAGTATGTACAAGAAAATGAACCAGTTCAGTGTTGATACACAGAGCTCAGTGAACTCTTGGCATGGTTAAATTTCCTGTGGATTAGGCCTACTACTGGAACCTTTCGATTTTTGGATCATAAAAAGTTCAACAGAATTTGTCAACTCGTCCTCAGTTTTCCGAAAATTACATAACTTATCCAGTAAATTAACCCAGACCTGATTTACTGAACTCGTTTTGTATATTCCGGAAGCCATCTATTTATCAACTCGGTTTGTGTGTGTGTGTGGGGGGTAGGGATACATCACCCAGGGCCTACCTAGGAACTTAGTAATGAGTAGTGTACCATTAAATCTGTTGGATCATTTTGGCAGGGCCATGAAGACCGTACGTTTCATTTAAAATAAACATTCCAAGAGAAGCCTTAGAGGAGTACATACACACACCATGATTTAAATAAATGCATTTCATTGTCGGGAAAGCTTGGAAGCAAAGAGTGCTGATGTAGACATTTATTTACTGCACCAAAGAGATTGCGGAGTAGGGGTGAGCATACTGAAACTTACTCCACAGGCTTATTGTCGAGAGGGCTGCAATATTGTTTTTAAATAATTTTTAAAAAAAATATTTCGTGAGGGCATTTCAGTGGTGTAGCCGGGGAGGGGGGGGGGGGGGGCTGATGGGCACATACCCCTCCCCATTTCAGTTGTGCCCCACCCCGGTGATGTGGCCTAATTATTGATGATGCCTTTCACAACTTATAAATTATGGGACACAAGCAGATTCAGTCAAGGAAATTGAGGGGTTTTTTTTCTCGAATTTCACATTTGTTTCAGGGGCACACCTCTTGTGTTCGCCCCCATCTCGCCGCTACATGAATTGGGTAAAAGGCTCAAACACGTTATTCTTGCCGATGGGCTCCCCTTCCCTCACCACGATCTCGCAAAATCCTTAGACTCAAAATGATAAGCGTTCGTATTTAGATGCAATGGAATTTCAATATTCAAATGCGTCATGAATTCAGAAAAAGGTAAGGCTGCTATTGAATGTGATGAGAATAAAATGTCACTGTGAGTACACTGAACTGAAGGAATGCAGAGTGTCGGGAAACAATACACAAGTCGGGAATGGATTAATTGACGCCATTCTCAAAGTATTTAATTCAATTTCATGAATACTTAATTACTTTTCGGGGTGCATTGTGAGATCAGAGCATTGTTTTTGTAAACAATAACTTCAGAAGGCCTGCACAATAAAACGAAGCTGGTTGATTTGTATGCCCGGCACTTAATCCAATTTCGATGAGCGTCTAATTGTCACCTGTTTAATTACAAAACAAACTACTGTAATTAAGCACCTGTGAAAACATGAAAGGGGGACGGTTACTGCTAGTCTAAGAGTGCCTTTTCCATTGTTTTTTTTTTCTTTTTATCTGAACTACCCACTATTTGAATGGCAGAACTATCCACTATTTGAATGGCAAAAGGAGATTTTTTGCATTTAAATGATTGACATTTTTTAAAATGTTGCACCCACAGACATTGAAATATTTTGTAATGCACAATATACCGGGGCACCGAAGCCTTTATTAAGTGGTAAATGACATTCGACGTAGCTAAGCGTACTACGGCATCAAGTCATTCAAGAAATCACTGAGGCGATGAATAGAAAGTATTTTTTCTATCAAATTGGAAACTTTAGGGCATTCAATCGCCAGAGTTTAGGGGAATGGCGCAATAGAGGGCAGAGAAGTGAAATGGGTTATTGAGAGTTGGTGGGAGGGACAACTGATGCATAACTATGTTCATGTCGTTTTTCTGTCCATAACTTCTATGCCGGCATTTTCGGAGGGGGGGGGGGGGGGGAGGAAACAACGGCTGCGAAGTAGAAAACATTATGTAAAACTAACCAGTAGCAATTTACAGACCTTCCTCTGTCTAACTTGTCCTGTACAGTTCAAAAGAGGGAATTAAATTTCAAGCACGGTGTCAATTGGCAGTATGTTAGGAGCTTATTATGCCTTTAGTTTTACTTTCTCAGAATATGATCGGTGGCTGAAATGGCTTCCAGTGGTAGTTTCAACCTATGTGTTTTACCCGGCACGTTTTTGTGTTGAGTTTTCAAAAATATCGGGAACACAATGTCCCAGGGTAAATTGAAACGTCTCGGACTCCAATGGGCCGAACCCCCCCCCCCCCCCCCCCCC